>JAPQNM010000008.1:947324-959824 GCA_029783475.1 Metacarcinus magister
GAAAGAGGAGGGAAAGAGGAGGGAAAGAGGAGGGAAAGAGGAGGAAAGAGGAGGAAAAAGGAGCCAATGGTGAAGGCAATCTGAGAGGAAGGCGTTGAGGTTGGAGGACTGGGAATACATGAGGAGGAGGAGGAGGAGGAGGAGGAGGAGGAGGAGGAGGAGGAGAGAGATGTTTCCTCGTACCACTGATCTCCGTTGGGATGAATGGAGGGGAAACTAGAGGTGGTGGTGGTGGTGGTAGAGGAGAAAAGAGACGCAATTTAATATGATGAAAAGTCGAGTGAACCAAATGTGAGAAGTGAATGACAAAAGGAAAATTGAATAAAAAGAGAAGAGGGAGTAGGCAAAAGAGTGATGATTGGAGGAATAAGTGAGAACGAAAATAATATAATGAACACAGAGAGAATCACAAGTATGGATGAGGAGGCAGAAAGGGAAGAACTATCCTCGTATATTATGTAAGGAGAGAAGAGTAACCTAAGGAGGAAGGGAGGGAGGGAGGGAGGGAGGGAGGGGTTATTACAGGTGCTGAAGAGGAGGAGAAGGAGAAGGAGGAGGAGAGGGCTGAGGATAAGGATACGGTATGGACTAAGAAGGAAGGAGAAGGAATGAGGCATAAAAGAAGAAGAAGAAGAAGAAGAAGACTTAGGAACAGACTTCTCACATACGATCTAGGAAGTGAGAAAAAAAACAAGGAAAGAAGAAGGAAGGAAAATAATGAAGAACAGAAAACAGGGAATGAATGCGAGGTGGAAGGTAAGAGAGCTAAGAAGTTAAGAAGCATAAGAAGAGCGAGAGATGAAGGCAGATGACGTAGAAGTGACGTCGAAGGTTTGCGTGTCTCTCCGTCACGAGCAAAAGGAACACACACTCTAGATCACACGAAGCGTACTGACCAGAAAGAGAGAGAGAGAGAGAGAGAGAGAGAGAGAGAGAGAGAGAGAGAGAGAGAGAGAGAGAGAGAGAGAGAGAGAGAGAGAGAGAGAGAGAGAGAGAGAGAACAACGGAGTCACCTAATTAACTACGCTGTCTCTCAACCTCTCCTGCAGCCTCACCTTACGTTTTCTTTGCATTATTCATGATTCTATTACTTCAACGCAAATTAACAACCATATTTATTCCCCTCTACAATGTGTTCTCGCGGTGGTGTTCATAACTAATCATAATCTTTTCTTTTTGTTAATAGCCTTCCGTTATTCCGAGTCCTGCCAGGCGTCTCAGGAGTAAGAAGAGGAGAGAGGACAGAGTGCGTGGGGCTGGATGGCAGAAAGAGCGGAATTGCCTTATTATGTGTTGAGAAAACGTTCTGTTCACTGTTTCGACTAATAATATTCCTCCTCACGCTTACCAGGTTGAGCGGAGGAGCGGAGGAGCGTGTGGGAGCTTGCCATTGTAGTAATCTCTTCAGTATTGGGTATAATGATGATGACAATTGCATTCTCACTTCCAACGATACAACGGATTACTAAATACGACTTCCACTTTATTTTTATTTTCCCCGATGTACTTTAATATTTTCATCATTCAATAAGTTTTAGTATTTCACATATTTGTTATTCTATTCATATTTTCTCAGCTTGTAAAAGTTTTCGTACCTTGCAATACTTTGGTTCTCAGTTTGTAAAGTTATATTCTATTCGAGTTTTTCTCTCTTCTATTTTCATAAACTTAAAATCCCAACCCAAGGCGGCGGTGCTACTCTACTGAATATATTTGCCGCAATTCCTGCCGCTCACGTGAATTCTTAATACTCACAAAAGTGGTTTCCTCGAGCATGTAACTCAGACTTTCATCTTTTATTAATACGCCGAGTCTCAAAAACCGGACCGTTAAAAAAGAATAATAAAGCACATAGCCAGAAAACCATTAATTACATCCTTAAAAAGAATACCTAAGCGAAACAAAATCATGAACGATAAAAAAACAAAAAACATTCCTTGTGTTTTTATATTTCCCAAGTCACTGCAATTCATAACATTTCATTATTCTCAAGGACCTTCCATTACCAAGCCTCAACAGCCACGTCTCTGCCTTGTAACTAAACATGGAAGGCGGGAAAGTATGTATTAACCTAAATGAACATACGTATACAACGACCTCACTGCAGGGCACACACATACACACACACACACACACACACACACACACACACACACACACACACACACACACACTAACACACACACACGCCTTCCATCATGAGGTGTGAGGTTGAGGCTCCCCCCAACCCCAACCCCAGCCCCCGCCCCGCCCCCGCCCAGCCCCGCCCCCGCCACACACACTCAACGCCTCTTTGTGCAACCTGAATGAGCGTTCTTTGCACTCGGTGTGAGTCATCTCGTGGGTATACCTGTGTTGAGCAAGCCAAGTGCATGTTGTAAGGTGTGAGTGTGAGTGTGTGCTCTCTCTCTCTCTCTCTCTCTCTCTCTCTCTCTCTCTCTCTCTCTCTCTCTCTCTCTCTCTCTCTCTCTCTAGGTGTGTGTGCGTGTGCGTGTGTGTGTGTATAAGCGTGACAGCATTAATATCTCCGAGAGTTCGTCTGTCTCCTCTCAACTCTGAAACTTCAACTTGGTCGAGGCTGCGTGTGTGTCGTGTTGAAACTCTGATCAACTTCCCTTGTTAACTTGCTTCTCCCTTTAGAGGCGAGCGAGTTCAAAAACTTGGCCAACAAATGTGACTCTCCCAGTGGCGAGGAAGGCGACTCAGCCCTAGTATATAGTGAATCGATCGTAGGAGAGAGTGGGAAAAGAAGTTACTATTATATATTACACTGGTTTGGAGAAAGACTTTTACGTAGAGGAAATTCTGATTCCATTTTCTTCCATTCCTATAATTCTGGAAGCAAGTCCAGGAAGAGGGTCCTGGAAGCGGCTCTTGGTGGGCGTAAGAAGCGAGGCAAGAAGAAAACAAGGTGTGAAACTAATTAATTTCATCTGCTAGCGAAGACGAGGCGAGGGTGTTAGGTGCAAAGGGAGGAGGAGGAGGAGGAGGAGGAGGAGGAGGAGGAGGAGGAGGAGGAGGAGGAGGAGGAGGAGGAGGAGGAGGAGGAGGAAGAGGAAGAGGAGGAAGAGGAGGAAGAGGAGGAAGAGGAGGAGGAGGAGGAGGAGGAGGAGGAGGAGGAGAAGGACTACGCCAGGGAAGAAAAGGAAGACTGAATATGAATGGAAATGGAAGAAGGGAAGGAGTGAAGAGGCTTGATACTTGAGTTTCATTGTGACCTCCTCCTCCTCCTCCTCTTCCACCATCACCACCACCTCAGGTCACACTATTATCACTCTTATCTACACGACCTGCCGCCCCCTAAGGCCACACCCACAAGAATGAATAGGCAATCTCTCTCTCTCTCTCTCTCTCTCTCTCTCTCTCTCTCTCTCTCTCTCTCTCTCTCTCTCTCTCTCTCTCTCGTGGACAGCAAACACTCGCCTTGTCACACTCCCCCAGCCTCCCTTCCTCTCCCCTTTACTCTCACTCTCGTGTTTTTATTCATTTTACACGAAGCTCCCGCACTATTTTCCTTCCTTCGTTTGCTGGGCGACTCTGAACCAGGGTGGGAGGTCAGAAGCAGCGGGTGTTTAGGCTGTGTCTACTTGCTCTTCTCTCTCTCTCTCTCTCTCTCTCTCTCTCTCTCTCTCTCTCTCTCTCTCTCTCTCTCTCTCTCTCTCTCTCTCTCTCTCTCTCTCTCTCTCTCTCTCTCTCTCTCTGGTTAGGTCATTATTCCGTGTTCTACGTTCTTTCCTCCACAACACTTCACCTCCACCTCCGGGACGCGGCCCTTCAGTCCTGTTCCCCTCGGCTCCCCTCTCACTCTAACTCACCTCTCCCTTTATCATCATCTACCTGAACCCTCTCCCCTCACTTCCCCTCCCCCCATTCCTCTCTCCCTCACGGCCAGCCAGCCACGCCCACTAATCTCCATCCATTAACCTCGTCACAATGTTATATCGGCCGCCCCACGTCCGCCGATTTCGCTTATGATACAGTGAGGCCACAGCAGAAGCCGGTCACGCCCTCCCTCTGCACTACGCCTCACGCCCTTCTTTCCGTGAGGTGTGAGGTCCGCCACGCACACTTAGCTGCCCCGTGCAGGCCGGTGGCGTCAGGCGATCATTGTCTCCTTTATCAGACCACACAGCCCCGCTCTGACCCTTCCCACGCCCCTCACGCACACTTTTACCCGCCCTCAACCACCGCCGCTGGTCGATATATGCAAAATCAAAGTAGAAGGTGATGGTCGCCATAAACACCTAATGTCACGTTCAAGTTTTTCCTGGAGGCCGCAGCGACCCACCCCGCCGCACTCTGGCCTGGCGTGGCGTGCCTTCTCCCCGTCCCACACCTCACCCACGAGGCTCATCACACGCCGGCTTATGACAAGGGCTCTTTAAGAAGAATGATCTGGGAAAAGTTTGCGGCGACACATGGCCCGCGAGGGGAAGAGGGGCCAGTCAGGATTGCCGTCAATTTCCCCTCGCGAGCTCGCTGTCCGCGCCAAAGCTTGGGATCGATCCAGATGGAGACGGTACGGCCACACCCTCGCTCCCTCCGCTCGCCCCTCGCTGGAGGCTGCCGGAGGGACGCCCCAACCCCGCCCGGCATGGAGGTATAAACAAGAGCAGTGTGTACAGCTGAATGTGGGCGGGCTAGGCGGTGTTGTGCCTGGCGGAGGGCGTGCTACTCGTCCGCTTGTTAATGGTGCAGCGGTGAGCGGGAAGGGTAGCTTGGTGGAGGTGTGAGGGCAAGGGACGCGGCTGTTGCCAGGAGTGTCCCCAAGGAGGCAGGGACTCAAGTTACGGTGTAGTTATATAAAGGTTTCCATCCTCCATAAAAGAGGCTAACGAGGGAAATTGCAGTGGAGGTCAAGGAACTGGGGACGAGATGTGAGGACGCGTGAGTCAAGTTATACAACGTTGTCTGTCGGGCGTCTGTGTCTGTGTGTCTGTTGGGGTCTGTGTGGAATGTGTCTGTGTCGGGGATCCATCACGGCTGCATGACTGTGTTTGTGTGGAGTGTTTGTGTGTTTGTGTGTTAAGGTTGTTGTTATATTACCGTTTGTTTACTGTTACCTGTGCGTTGCTTCACCTGTTACACCCACGTGGCTGTCTTAGCGTAGGCACACATGTCTCAATGCATACAGGTAACCTCATTAGTGCACCTGGTTACCTTAATTAACACAAGTTATTCAATACACTTATTACAATTATCTTTGGGAAGTAAAATTTATGTAATCATTATGGATAACTTTCTTTTTTGCATAATTATTATAAACTTCCATGGTGACGCCTTCCCACCCACACCCACACACACACACACACACACACACACACACACACACACCCATAACACCCAAGCCAAACGCCTCCTCGGGACTCAAAGGCGCCCGTGATGAATATGTGAGGTGGTGATGAACCCAGCTCTTCAAACACACGCCTGGCTCAGCACACACACACACACACACACACACACACACACACACACACACACACACACACACACACACACATACACACACACATACACACAAGCTGAGACCTTTACACCTCTCCATACACCTACACCATAACTCTCTCTCTCTCTCTCTCTCTCTCTCTCTCTCTCTCTCTCTCTCTCTCTCTCTCTCGGCAATGTCATGAATCCTGGAGATACAGGTCGGACGGTGTGTTACTGGATAGGAGGAGGAGGAGGAGGAGGAGGAGGAGGAGGAGGAGGAGGAGGAGGAGGAGGAGGAGGAGGTAGAATTAGAAGAGGAATGGTTGAAGGAGGAGGATACAAGGATGATGTAAAAGGAAAAAGGAAGAGAACGACGAGGAGGAAGAGGAAGAGGAGGAGGAGGAGGAGGAGGAGGAGGAGGAGGAGGAGGAGGAGGAAGAGGAGGATGAGGAAGAGCAGAGCAGAGGATGTGAGAGCCAACAAAAGGAAGACAAACACCGCCGTTCCTTCACAGTAGAAAAAAAAGGGCAAACACCACCCACCAAAACTGAAAATCGTACAAAATCCAAGACATAACTGAGATTTAAAGTGTGAAGGAGGAGGAGGAGGAGGAGGAGGAGGAGGAGGAGGAGGAGGAGGAGGAGGAGGGTGGGAAGGGCGATACAAGAAGGGGTGGTAGAGAGTGAAGAGAGAGGGAGGAAGAAAAAAAGAAAGAAAGAAAGAAAGGAAGGAAGGAAGCAAGAAATGAAGGAAGGAAGGAAGAAATAAATTAAGGAAGGAAGAGAGATAGAGATAGAACACACGAGGGGAAAGAAGGGAAGAGGCACGCAGGAGGAAGAACACAGGAAGGAGGAGGAGGAGGAGGAGGAGGAGGAGGAGGAGGAGGAGGAGGAGGAGGAGGAAGGTTGGCAGGTAACAGCGGCACACAAAGACTCCTGCCAATAATTGATGGACTGCCTGCCTGCCTGCACCCCGACCTACCTGTCCCGACCTACCATGACCTGCCCTGCCGAGAGAGAGAGAGAGAGAGAGAGAGAGAGAGAGAGAGAGAGAGAGAGAGAGAGAGAGAGAGAGAGAGAGAGAGAGAGAGAGAGAGAGAGAGAGAACACACACACACCGTCAGCACAACAACGCAATATATTTAAATTCATATGTGTGTGTGTGTGTGTGGTGTGTGTGTGTGTGTGTGTTTCGTTATTGATATTATTTTCTTTATTGGTGAAATGAAGTTCTCTGTTTGTCATTACCACGACAGCCACAGGTAAGCCACGACGACTCTTACGACCTCCTCCTCCTCCTCTTCCTCTTCCTCTTCCTTTAACTCTTACTCTTTCTGGTCTTCCTTCTTTTCTTCCTAACTTTATTTACAATCCATGCTTCCTTATTTCCTTCCTTTTCTCATTTCTCCTTAACCTTCCTTTTCTTCCTTCCTTCTCAACCTTATACTTTCTCCTTCCTTCCTTCCTTCCTTCCTTCGTTCTGCATAACACCACACCACCACCACCACTTCTTCCAGCACATGTTTTCAAGGCTCAGTGGGTCACGCCTTCTGCAGGTCTCTCTCTCTCTCTCTCTCTCTCTCTCTCTCTCTCTCTCTCTCTCTCTCTCTCTCTCTCTCTCTCTCTCTCTCTCTCTCTCTCTCAAAGAATACCTGGAACCACGAAGCCTGACAACTGCTGCCCTGTACGCCTCCCTAGAGACACCACCACCACCACCACCACCACCACCACCACCACCATCACCACCACCACCATCACCACCACCACCACCACCACAAGATCGTCCTCCACTATTTCCCTTCCTTTGTTTATTTTCCCTTTTTTTTATTATGTCTCTTTCTTACTCTTCGTCTGAACTGATTATTATTACAGTTTTTGGAATACTTTCGTTTTCTTCCAGGAGAGACTGAATAAAATGTGGTTTTCATTCTCTTCTATGTTTTGTTTTAAATTTAAACGTCTCAGCTAGTCTAATATTCAAGTTAAAAAATATGAAATTGCCAAGAATTATAGAAAAACAGCAACAAATAAGAAAAAAATACGATTACTTATACATAAAAAGACTAACAGCTAATTACATTCATGAATAAATACAACATTCCCTCTTGAACCAATTATATTAAGTCATCAAGGAAGTGAAAAGAAAAGACAGACAAGCACAGACGGACGGACGGACGGACGGACGGACGGACGGACGGACGGAGGGAGTACTGGAACGTGTAAGGTGCGTTCTGGAGACCAATTAGCGGCACGTTACTGGAAGGTTAATGGAAGGGGATTCCTCACAGGCTCTTAGTTCCTTCCCCTTCAGAGGCGATGCGTTGTGATGTGGAAAAGAAGAAGAAGAAGAAGAAGAAGAAGAAGAAGAAGAGAAGAAGACGAAGAAGAAGAAGAAGAACTGTGATGTGTGTGGTGATTGAAGAAAGATTTTAAAGATTTATAGTTTTTTTGTCTTTTGTCGTGAGAAGATAAAAATATAAGTGTTTTTTGTGGTTATATTACGATGATGTTTAACTTTTTTTTCCCCCTTATATTCTGAAAGGAAATTCTGTTTGACCTTGAGGAAAAAACATAACCACGTGTACTGTGTGTGTGTGTGTGTGTGTGTGTGCGTGTGTGTGTGTGTGTGTGTGTGAGAGAGAGGTAACATAATCTCATCTTCCACAACTTTCCACCTTACATAGCTGACTTAACCTCCTCCTCCTCCTCCTTCTCCTTGGGTACACAATCTGCATTACCTCGCTACCCTCCCTTCCCTTCCCTTCCTCCCTTCTCTCCGTACCAAAAGTGCGTCGCTCCAAGGTGTCCCTCCCTTTCCCTCCCTTCACCTACCTGACCTTCCCTCCCTACCATCCTTACAACAGCCTCCCCTTCCCTCCCTTCACCTATCTGTCCTTCCCTCCACACCTACCCTCCCTCCACCTACCTGCCCTTTCCTCCCTCCACCTGATTGCCTTTCCCTCCAACCCCTCCTTGCCTCCTCAAGACCTAGGCAACGACCCTCACACTCACACACACACACACACACACACACACACACACACACACACATTCGATCGATTCATTACATGTCGAGTTGGTATTAAAGTTGTGAGACGATGAGATGGTCATTCGCTCCTCCTCTTCCTCTTCCTCTTCCTCCTCCTCCTCCTCCTCGTTACTCGCCCAAGAAACTGTTTATTCATTGTATAAATTAATGTTGGAACGGGATGAAGAAGCTTAAGAGTTGTAATATTAATAAGCGGCTTTGTGGGAAGACTTGGCTATTATTATTATTACTATTAATATTACTCTTATTATTATTATTATCATTACTGTCGTTGTGGTATAAATATTGAGAGCAGTTGTAGTAGTAGTAGTAGTAGTAGTAATAGTAGTAGTAATGGGTATTTTTTTCTTTACCACGAGTTCATGCCGACAACCACCACCATCACCATCACCACCACCATCACCACCACCACCACCACCACCACAGCGGGCATACATAGAGAGCAGCAATAAAAGCCTTTCACCTCGCTCCCACACAGGTAATAAACACTCCTCCTCCTCCTCCTCCTCCTCCTCATTCTCCTCCTCCTCGTACTTAATTAAATAAAACCTCACCGCCATAGTCTTCCTAATGGTCCTCCCGCTGCCTTCTGACTCTCTCTCTCTCTCTCTCTCTCTCTCTCTCTCTCTCTCTCTCTCTCTCTCTCTCTCTCTCTCTCTCTCTCTCTCCCATCGCCGTGGTCTGTTGTGGTGTAAGTGCTTTGCTGTTTTACGAGTTTCAGCCTCGATTCTAACTTACCTAAATGTAACTTTTTTTTTTCTTTTTTTTCTTCGTTTCTGTTTTTGTTATTATTGTATTTCTAAAGTTTATTGATTTTTTTTTATTTATTAACTTTTTTTGTTTGTTTGCGTAGTAGTGGTGGTTTGTTTTTTTCTCTCTCGTCAATCGTGTTTTTTTTTTATATTTATTTAAGTATTACAGTTTTGTTTTTGTCTGATTATTATTATTATTATTATTATTAGTCGTTTTGTTTGTGTTTTATTTTTTCCTATTAAACCATTGAAGTCTGAAGTTTGTCATCTATTGTTTTACGGTTTAACTTAATGATGGAGTCTCGTATTGCAGCATTTCAAAAAAAAATTTATGTATTAATGTATTTTTTTTTCTAAACATTACGTCCTAATTATCTATTTTATTTCTTAAACATTACGTCCATGTTTTTATCTTCCTATTCATTGTTTTCTTTATTCTTCCAGTTGGGTGTAAGGTGTGTGTGTGAGTGTGTGTGTGTGTGTGTGTGTGTGTGTGTGTGTGTGTGTGTGTGTGTGTGTGTGTGTTGCATTACCTTCCTGTGCTCACCACCAGCCCGTCACGAGGGGCAGCAGCGTGCGTTGGACGGGCATCACACACTGGGGGCGGAACACTTCCTTCAAGGCGGCTGTACCTACTCCTGCCGCAGACTTCCGCCCGACACCTTCTTTCATCTAAGGAAATCCTCGTCTGCGGCTTGAGGTCAGAGTCGATCAACTGGTGGTGGTGGTGTGCAGCCGCGTAGGGCCGCCCACTCCCACGCCCTCACCCGGCCCACACCTGCAGGGCCTCACTCCGCGGGCTGTCCTCGCCGACCATCACTTGCCTCGCCACCGTGACGTGTATCGCTCGCGTCCGTCACATGATGGGTGGAGGAATGGTGGGCGGGGGGGGCGGTGGGCGGGGGTGCAAGGCGTTCAACACTCAAGGCACGTGCCAGGAAGCGATGAGCGGCGCGTCTGTCCACTTCGCTTCTCATTAATAAGGAAACACAGACTCAGGCGTCACCGTGGGTCTCGCCGCGCCCGGTGAACACATTTATCCACTCACCAACACTGACCACTCGCACTCCACCAGCACCAGGGCGCGGCACCCGTGTATCACCGCCACCAAACCTTAACTGACGCACCAACGAGCTGACACCGTGCGGGCGGCGACATGAGCGTGAGTGGAATGGTTGAAGCGCGTGGAGGCCAAGGCAGTCAGGCCATGTGAACAGGACCACCACTGCCTTCCAGTCAACAAGTCTCCTCGCTGCTACACTACACCAGTTATTGATGTGTTCACCACTTGCTTCTACGGAGGCGCCGCTGCACCTGCCTCGGACCAGGTTTGAGGACGTTATAGTACTGTTGTCAGGATATAAGGCTTTCCAGGGTCGGTCACAAGCAGCACGAGGAGCGGCGAGGGGAAGAAGGGGAGTCTACAGCGGGAGCCTCCGTGCGAACTTGCTTCAGGCGGCGTACTGTCTGTGCTTCCTCGTCACCCCAACCAAGCCAGTGCCGCGCGGGTGTGTGTGTGTGTCTGTATGTGTGTGTGTGCCACCAGCTTCTAGGGGAGACTGAGGCACTCAGCTGCCAGTCACCACCGACGTGCCACCAGTGACTCTTCCATTCCTGGAGTCCAAAATGAGGGCGTGAGTGGAGTCGGTGTCGTGTGTTTCGCCCCCTCACCGCGGCACCTGAGGAAGGCTGCAGCACACTCGTGGAGGCTTGAAGCACCATCCAACACACCAGGGACGAAGGTGCTTGTCTATGTACTCTCTCTCTCTCTCTCTCTCTCTCTCTCTCTCTCTCTCTCTCTCTCTCTCTCTCTCTCTCTCTCTCTCTCTCACGTTGAAGTAAAACCAAACAGAGGCGACATTTTGCTTAACGAAGGCAAAGTGTGTGTGTGTGTGTGTGTGTGTGTGTGTGTGTGTGTGTGTGTGTGTGTGTGTGTGTGTGTGTTCTCTCCCCTTCCCCTCCTGGTCCCCCTTCGTTGAGGTTCTTATCGTCCTGCTCATCGCCCCTTTTTCCTTCCCAATCTTCCATCAGTTACTATGTTGATTCACTCGCCTTCCCTTCCACCCCCCTTCACCTCCCCTTCAACCTCCCCCCCCCCTTCCCCTTCAACCTAATATTGTTGATGTGTCGTTGTAATCTCACTGAACCCATCACCGCCCCCCCGCCCCGCCCCGCCCTGCCCGCCCCGCCCCGCCTTCACACAGTTCCCGCCCCGAGCTTTTTCGATTACTAGTGTGGAGTTTTGTGTGTGTTTCCTTCAGCGTCAGCACAGTGGCAGGGACAAGGGGGGCGCCGCTCCAACCCCGCCCCCCCCCTTGAAAAGTTTCCCTCTCCCTCTCTCTCTCTCTATCTATACAATTTTATGTGAGGATTGTGATGACGTATTGGAGATAAGGGGGGGAGGGTGTTCGTGTGTGTGTCTGTCTCTCTCTCTCTCTCTCTCTCTCTCTCTCTCTCTCTCTCTCTCTCTCTCTCTCTCTCTCTCTCTCTCTCTGTATTCTGACCCAAACTTCAAAACTTATATTAACAACAACAACAACAACAAAACCACTGTAATAAGTCTCCCCTTTTCCTATCCACTTTTCTTTTTTTTTTCATTATATACTTTTTTTTTTTCCTTCACGTTCATTTCAAACTTTTCTTGATAAGTCTGCCCTTGCCGCGGACGCCCATCCTCCCCCCCCTTCACGCCCTCACGCCCCCCAAAGCGGTACAAAGGTTCGCCAGCGTCGGGGCGGAGCGTGAAAAAACACTAACACCCACTCGGGCAAATCCCAAAATGAACATCAAAGGCAGAAGCGCTTGATGTAATTTGTCTGCGTCTGTCTGTCTGTCTGTCTGTCTGCTCACCTCGCCCCGCCCCGCCCCGCCCCAGCTTCCACGACACTGCCCCGCCGCTCTAGATTAATTAAGGACTAATATTCCCCGCCAGTATTTCCACCCCGAGGCGGCAATTTCCAGGCTCACCGCCGTAAAATACCTTGTAGATATGAGTCCCTCGGCCCCCCTTCCATCCCTCCTTCTCCTCCCCCTCCTCCTCCTCCTCCTCCTCTTCCTCCATGGCTTCTCTCCTCCATAGCAACCTCGCCTCACCCTCCCTGCCTCTTTCCCCCCTTTACAAATCCCCCCCCCCTCCCCATCCCTGCCTTCCCTTCCTCCGTCCTGTCGTCGCCTCTACACAACAACGCATCGTATTTTCAACGCGTGGCGACGATGATCAGAAATTTGTCACGTCCAGCGGAATACAAGTGAACGTCGCACCACCGCCCACGC
>JAPQNM010000008.1:964824-974824 GCA_029783475.1 Metacarcinus magister
ACCAGAGGATAGTAACAGTAGGAGTAACAACACCAAAACAACACCATTTGAGGACGAAGATAATGGATACTATAACACAAATAATACCACCACCACCACCACCATAACAACAACAACAACAACAACAATAACAATAACACAGGGACCACCCGCGCCAGACATCTTCAAAGGCCAATTAAGTGTCTGTGATGTGGATGATAGTACTCCCTCCTTCCTTCCTTCCTTATTTCATTCTCTGTTTTTGTTCCTCATCCCCTCTCTCTCTCTCTCTCTCTCTCTCTCTCTCTCTCTCTCTCTCTCTCTCTCTCTCTCTCTCTCTCTCTCTCTCTCTCTTCGTTTTTACTTTTTTTTCTCTCCCTTACATGTCTTTTTCTTTGTTATCTATCTTTATCTCTTCCCTATGTCTTATCTCTCCACCTCCTTTTCTTTCTTCCACCTACATTATCATCTTTTCCCCCTCTTCCCTTTCTCCTTTCCACCATCCTTTCCCTCCTTATCAAAACTAAACCTATTTTCTCCATCCTACTCCCCTTCCTCTTCCTTTGTAGCGGAGGGTAGTCGGCTACATAAGGATTGGAACAACACCCGGGCTTGGCTTTGGTAGTTTATTGCTGCACGAGTTGGTAGAGACACAAGTAGCGATGTGTGTGTCGGTGGCTTACATTGGGCGTCGCGGACCTGGTGGCCACGTGAGGTGAAGTGACAGGTGAGGTGAGGTCAAGTTAATCTCGACCTCAGCCGCGGTCTCGAGGGAAGTAATTATAGGCTCAGGCTGTGGGTGTGTGCATGTGGGTGTGTCGTGTATGTGGGTGTCGCTGCTATACATACACCTTTCCCCTCCAATAGCCTGACTCCCCCCAAACACTCTTAAGGAAATCAATTCATCGTCTATACAGCAGTTTGTTTTTTTTTAATTAATTTTCCTGTTTGTTCTTCGCCTGGTGTTGGTGCGGGTAAGAGGTGTGCAAACCCGAGACTGGAAGTGTAAATAGTATGAAGGAAATAGACAAACAGCTGCAGGAAAGACTGTTATTTAATATGACGAAAAGGTAGGTTCATTTGGCTGAAAGGTTGCTGCTGCTGTTGTTGTTGTTGTTGTTGTTGTTGTTGTTGTTTGTTGTTGTGAAGAGCAATTACGTTCGTTGCTTGGAAAGGAGTGTGTTATAATATAGTGTGTGTTAAGGGTTGAGGATTATAATAGTATGTATAGTGTTCCTTAAAATACACAGAACATGATTAGTAAGCTTTTATTTTCTATAATGACTAAACTAAACTTCTCTTCACATAACTTTTTTTTTTTTGCTTTCCCATTACTACTACTACTACTACTACTACTACTACTACTACTACTACTACGACTACTATTACTACTACTACTACTACTACTACTACTACTACTACTACTACTACGACTACTATTACTATTACTACTACTACTACTACTACTACTACTACTACTACTACAACTACTACTACTACTACTACTACTACTACTACTACTACTACTACAACTACTACTACTACTACTACTACTACTACTACTACTACTACTACTACAACTACTACTACTACTACTACTACTACTACTACTACTACTACTACGACTACTACGACTTCTATTAATAAATTATCATCGTATATATTTCCTTATTTAATTTTCTGCAATGGCTTCTGATTTTATTTCCTCTCTTGACATTTGTAAAGGAAGAAAATGATTCCTCGTTTCCTTGTACTTATACTTTCTTTTCCTCCTCACTTTCTCCCCCTCCCCCCCTACCCTCCACTCACCACCCCCCCACCACCACCACCACTACCTCTTTCCAGCCCTCCCTTAGGCCTTGTTCCAGACTCCCTTCCATTCATTTCCATTTCTTCTCCCGGCCAAGCTACATCCAATACCTTCACGTACAAATTGAGTCCATTCATCTCTCTCTCTCTCTCTCTCTCTCTCTCTCTCTCTCTCTCTCTCTCTCTCTCTCTCTCTCTCTCTCTCTCTC
Organism: Metacarcinus magister; assembly: GCA_029783475.1. Taxonomy (NCBI): domain Eukaryota; kingdom Metazoa; phylum Arthropoda; class Malacostraca; order Decapoda; family Cancridae; genus Metacarcinus; species Metacarcinus magister. The sequence continues at coordinate 966,822 of JAPQNM010000008.1, forward strand.
TCTCTCTCAATTGTCTTGTGTATTATCATTCTTCTGTTATCTATGATTTTTTTTCTTCATTTTTTCATAGGGAATCAAATACCTTATAATAATCCCCCTCCCCGTCTTTTGTTCTCTATTCATCGTATCATCAATGCATTCTATCGTTTATTGATTGATCTTAGTATTGATGTGTTCTATCGTCTATACAGGTCATGATTTACCGAGTGTGTTAATTAATTCACTTCGTTTGTTTCTTTCTTGTTGGTTACTAACTGACCACACATTATCTTTCCTTCCTTACTCTCTCTCTCTCTCTCTCTCTCTCTCTCTCTCTCTCTCTCTCTCTCTCTCTCTCTCTCTCTCTCTCTCTCTCTCTCTCTCCTTTATAACTGTCTGTGGCCGTTCCTTCCCTTCTATCTCTCTCCTGACTTCAATTACATCGCCCGCACAGAGAGAGAGAGAGAGAGAGAGAGAGAGAGAGAGAGAGAGAGAGAGAGAGAGAGAGAGAGAGAGAGAGAGAGAGAGAGAGAGGGTGTACAAGGTGTAGTCAGTCGGCCAGAAGTATTTCGATTCCATATGTCGCTCAGGTTATCGAACGTGTCCTCTCTCTTTCTCTCTCTCTCTCTCTCTCTCTCTCTCTCTCTCTCTCTCTCTCTCTCTCTCTCTCTCTCTCACATCCTTTCCTCCTCATTATCCTCTCCCCTCCATCTTTCTCTCCCTTCTTCCTCCCTTCCATCTTTCCCTCACTTCTTTTCTTCCTCCCCTTTCTCCCTTTCTTAATCACAGCATCCCTTTCTTCTCCCTTTCCTCCCTTGGTGATGCTTCTGCAGGTTCACCACTTAGGTATTCGCCCCAACGCCCCCCTTAACTCCCTTCTGCCCCCCCCCCACAGCAGGGCGCTTCACAAACAAAGCTGCAACGACCTACCACCCTCAGAGAACCAATCAAGCAATCAGGCAATTAAGCAGGCAGGAGCAGGCAGGCAGGGAAGCAGGGGTAGGGAGGCAGGGAAGGGCAGGGAGGGAAGCAGGTGTAGGGAGGCAGGTAGGAACAGGGAGGCATGGAGGCAGGGGAGCAGGGGCAAGGAGGCAGGGGCAGGGACAGGCAGCCAGCTAGTCATTCTGTTAGGTCTTCATTAACGTTATTAACTCGGTGGCAGGTAATCTAATTTTCATCATAATCTCACGTTACTTAAGTCATGTTAGTAATACAGTTTTAACACACACACACACACACACACACACACACACACACACACACACACACACACACACACACACACACACACACACACATCACTCTTGCTTTAACCTGTGATGTACTTTTTTTTTTCTTGTCATTAATTGCTCAGTGGCTTTTGAGGGATGCTGGTGTGAGGGTGTTGAGGGCGTGAGGGCGTGAGGGCGTGAGGGTGTTGATCTTCCCTTCTCCTTCCCCTCACTCTTGACGGAGCAATACAACTTGTCAGCATCCCCTCTTAGCGTCCCTTCTCCCTTTCCCTTTCCCTTCCCTTCCCCGCACCGCCTCGTCCTTCCTTCCTTCCACGCATCGTCAATCATCAAAATTAACAAACTACTCCTTCCTCCACGACCCTCTAACTAGGTCTCACACCACCACTATTACCAACCACCATCACCACCATTACTACTCTCCTCACACGCCACCACCAGTAACACCATTCCCTTTCTCCTCTCACTAGTCGTCCACCACCACCACCACCACCACCATCACCACCACCACCACCACCACCACCACCACCATCACCACCAAACCCCCTCGTGACTTACCCCAATATGACGCTTTCCTCCGTCCCGCCCATTCTTCCTCCCTTTCAGCCCATTCTTTCTCTATTATTGTCCTCCTTCGGGTCGTCGGTATATCGTGACATGCTCATAAATACTACCAAGGGCCCCGACGGATGAGCAGCGGCAGGGCAGATCAGAGTCCCGTGTGTGTGTGTGTGTGTGGATGAGTCTTAATCCACGCTCCGTCACTGCACTGAGACAGGACTTAAGTGGATTGATTGCAGGAAGGACTAAATGCACTGAAGAATCAAACACGATGAGCCTCAAAGGAAGATAGACGGCCTGGCTTGCCTTGGCTTGACCTGGCTTGACCTGGCTTGGCTTGGCTTGCCTTGCTACCGAGGAATGACACTTGAGTTACGTTTACGTGTATGCAAGTGAACGAGGCCGAGGAAGGAACATAAAGACGAGGATAACGGAAAGTGAAGCGTCATTCATTGCACCCACTGAGCCCTGGGAGGCGGTGGGAGGCCCGTTTTGAGCACCATTTTAAAGGTGTTGAAGTAAGTCCCCCTGTGGCCTTGGCAGCACCTTGGGGGGAGGGGGCCTCTCGCATCTCTCCTAGGAAGGTAAAATTGTTCTTGGAGAGGCTGCCACGCACTCCTCGGCGGCCTCAGAACGCAGTGTTGAGTGTGTTTAATTAACCCGCTCAAACACTTACAGTCTCCATTAGGAGTTAAATTATGCCGCAGAGATGGAGGAGCGAGCCGTGCCTTGCCTTGCCTTCCACGCCTCCCCTGCACCCTGCCCCCTACCCCCGCCCCCCTTTCCATGTGATTGCTGGCTGCCTCGGCGGCTCATCAGGAGGGAAGGGGAATTGAGAATTGCTAAGTGGGTGAAAGGAAAGACAGAGAGAGAGAGAGAGAGAGAGAGAGAGAGAGAGAGAGAGAGAGAGAGAGAGAGAGAGAGAGAGAGAGAGAGAGAGAGAGAGAGAGAGAGAGAATACAGAGCACGTACACCACGTCCAAATTAGGTGATCAATTCCTAAATTAGAAAACAATACAATCCCACCATCAAGCTACCCACGAGGCGCCTCACCTGCTGTCCTGTCTGTCTCAAGGTGGTGATGCTCTTCTGTTTGATCTCCTTTACTCTGCATCACTACAATTAGAAACCTACTTCATTTACCTTCATAATGAAACCACTAATATGAACCAGACAAAGGCAGGACGGTACAGTATTAAGGTACAGTTACAGTTAGTTCCGCGGCGCCGCTCCTCGTCCTCATCCTCGTTGGTGGAATCAAGTGAAAACAACTTAGCTGCCTCGGCATTCGCGAACCCTTTATGAATTTTAAAATGTTCGATTATCTTACCACGGCGGCGTTGGAGGCGGCGTTGCACCCAAAAGGAACACGAACAGCCGCCACACTAACTTCCCCCGTAAAGATTTCTTACCCAACCCAAGGATCACCTTCCATGTTCCCTGCTGAAAGGCTTCTAATTCCACACACTCGTTTACAAAGGCGCGGGAACGGTAACCAAAACTGTACCGCGTGCCTTAACGAGCGAGGTATAGGTCTGTCCGGCCAGGCTGTTGGTTCTATCGAGGTTGTGGTATAACTCTTTACTCTTCATGGAAACGATTCTGATTAAAACCTCGCTTGGCATACCACTATAGAGTTGGCTGGCTTCCCTCTCCGCCTCTCTGCACGGCCGGGAGACTGCAAGGTTCCCGCAGACAAACGAGTACAGCCAGCCAGCCAGTGAGTGGGTAAAGCTAATTCGATATCAGGATTGACTAACAAAATATTTTCTTCGTGGATAAAGGCGTAATATTACCTCTCCACGACAGCTTGGCCAGAATTCACTCACGGGGACGCGGCGCAATTTGGGTCTCGTGGTCTCGTGGCATAGCAAAGGATATTGAGAGATTAAAAATAGTTGAGGAGAGACACGAAATTGATCCCAGCCCAGCGCCGAGAGAGAAAAAAAAGGAAATGAAGACCGGAGGGTGATAAATTGAGGCACCGAGGGAAAGAGGAAAGATAGATGAAGAGATACAAATGGAGAGAGCAAGAGAAATGGAAGGAGGGAGAAGGATCAAAGCAACAATTACGTAGGGAGTTCAAAAACCTAATACACAAAAGGAGGATGAATAATGAAGAAAGAGAGAAAGATATATATATAGAGAGAGAGAGAGAGGAAGAAGATGAGGAGGAGGAGGAGAAAGAGCAGAAAGGAAAGGGAGGAACAAAACAGAACCCCGAATAAACACACACAAAAGGGAGAGAATAAAACAAAGTACACAAAGGACTATACAAGCGACCTCGGAGGAAGATTCATTTGGTCCTAACAAGACATAGAGGGAGGAGGAGGAGGAGGAGGAGGAGGAGGAGGAGGAGGAGGAGGAGGAGGAGGAGGAGGAGGAGGAGGAGGAGGAGTACCGTTCAATATATAGTAGAGGAAGGCGAGTCGTGGCATTAAGATGGAAGACCAGTAGTTGTTAGGTCCCTGCTGACTCTTGTTAATAGGTATACAAGGGGTAATGGTGACCAATAGACCCCTTCCCCTTCCCCCTTCCTCCCCCCTCCCCCTCTCTCTCTCTCTCTCTCTCTCTCTCTCTCTCTCTCTCTCTCTCTCTCTCTCTCTCTCTCTCTCTCTCTCATTTTGACCTTTGAGCGGGACAGGTGTGGAGTGGAAGGACTGGCCGCCAGGTAACAGGTGAGTGTGGCAATTAGTTACTATACAGGTAAAGGTGAACGTTATGTCATTACCAGGTATATGTTACTAGGCGTATATAGGGTCACCTGTATGGCTACCTGGTATATGAAGGGAGGGAGTGCCAGGTTAATTGTGAGGTAATTGGGTTGGGTTGGGTTGGTTGATGGTAGTACGTCACACACACACACACACACACACACACACACACACACACACACCTTATGTTTCGTTTACTAAGGACAAAGTTACTCCATTACGAGGAAAAAAAAATACGTCAGTTCAAAATAGTTTCTGATCCTCAAGTTCACGTAAAAAAAAATAAAAAATTGTCATAATAAGAATGATTATTTCCTGCATAAATAACATGATTCAGTCTCGGTTCGATGGTTATTTATCTATTCTATGAGTGAAAAAATATGTGAGGCGTGAGGGTGTGAGTGAGTGAGTGGTGAGTGTATTGACGGCACAAACCAACACACAGGTACACGAGTGATGCCAAGGAGTGATGAGTGAGTGGTGAGTGAAACAAAAGGTTATTCTTATATACAGAAGGATGAGTGGCCAGGTGTATTCAAGGTGGACTCACACTCCAGGTACTCACCACAAGCATCTCGGAGGGCTCGAGGATGAGGCACTCGTTGTTCCGCCGCCCCCCGCCTCCCGAACGCTTCCCAAAGCTGCAACACAAAGGAGAGTCAGGATTAGACACAAGAAAAACAACAAATAATATCATCATCATTACTACTACTACTACTACTAATAATAATAACAATAACAACCCAGAAGTGAGTTAGTTTCCAGCACACCTTGACCTTCACACGTGGTCAGGTAGGAAGGTCACACATAACTCGTCTGGACACACAATGACCTCCACGCTGAGCTCAGTGACACATGCCTCACCAGAGTTCAGCTTAAGGTATCACGCCACCACCAGCAGCACGCCACCCTACCCCACCCCATCACGCACAGCTCAGCAGGAGAGAGGAAGGGAAGGGTGGAGGGGTGGGGTGGGTGGGGTAAGAGGAAGGGAAAGGTGGAGGGGTGGGTGGGGTGAGGTAAGAGGGTATTAAGGTGTTGCCTGGTGTGATATTGGTGTTACAGGCCACAGTGGCGGCACGCGGCCTGCTGCAGCTTGGCATGTGCCCATAACGAGGCTGACTTTGCCTTACTAAGGTTCCGTCTCTCTTTCTTTCTCTCTCTCTTACACACACACACACACACACACACACCAGCGTTGGGTTCATTAAGGCCTGTGTGTGGGCGCCTAGGTTCATTAGTGTAGTTTTGCTGCGGCCGCCACCACTTCGGAAAGGGTCATCCACCTTAATGGCACTGTAAACAAACCTAAGTGGCCCGAGTCAGCTAGTTCAGGAGCCCCACAATGCCCCGCCATTAGGCACACGGACGGAGGCACAATAAATCCTGATAATTACATCCCCGCACACTCACAACTGCTCCCACGTCCTCCTCTCCTCGGCACGGGACGCCCCAGGCACCAGCGGACCAGCGGACGGCGGACACTTGCCTCTCTGCTGTTTGGTGAAGCGCATGTTTACAGTCTCCTTCTAAGGGCGGCGCCGCAAGGCTCACCCATGACCCCGCCCCGCCCCGCCTTGGCCTCACTCCCTGAACCTTACGAGGACTCTTAATGGCATTCTGCTTGACTAATAAATTGCCGGGCGAGTGTGCACGACAGGCAGGTAAAGGAAGGAAGTAAGATGGCATGAAGGCGTTTGGCCCCAGTCAGCTTACTGCTCCGGGAAAATGGCGCGATAAACCAGGCAAGGCAGGGTGGCAAGGTGGCAGGGGCGGCAGGGAGGCAGGGCGGCAGGGCGGGCAGGCGGCCACTCCCACACCTCTCCGCCATAACTTGTGGGCCTCTCCTTTCTCCCACTCAGGCATTCCTACGCCTATCACAAGTGGTTACGGCTCCATAAACAACCCAACTCCTTCACAATCCTCAGGGAACGAAGGAGTAGTAGAGGAGGAGGCGGAGGCAAAGGGCGGAGGATAGCTTCAAAAGAACGAGGAGGTGGGGCGAGGGACGAGGCAAGGCGAGGCAAGGCAGGGCAAGGCAAGGCAAGGGAGGGCAAGGGAGGGCAGGGCAAGGCAAGGCAAGGCAAGGCAAGGCAAGGCAAGGGAGGGCAAGGGAGGGCAGGGTAAGGCAAGGCAAGGCAAGGCAGGGCAGGGCAGGGCAGGGCAGGGCAGGGCAGGGCAGGGCAGGGCAGGGCAAGGCAGGGCAGGGCAAGGCAGGGCAGGGCAAAGCAGGGTAGGGCAAGGCAGGGTAGGGCAGGGCAGGGCAGGGCAGGGCAGGGCAGGGCAAGGCAGGGCAGGGCAGGGCAAGGCAAGGCAAGGCAAGGGGCAGCCAGGCACTCACTTCAGCTTCAGATCCCACGAAAATAACAATAAGTAAACATAGGTAAGCCCGGTAGGTAAGCCAGGGGTCGGGGGGAGGGGGGGGGGAGTCCTTTCTTTGCAGTGTTCCTCCTAAGTTGGTTCCTTTCCCCTCCACGGACTGTTTGCACTAACTTGGCCAAACAAAGTCTCACTAAAATGACACCGCACACACACACGCACACACACACACACACACACACACACACACACACACACACACACACACACGCTGTTTGCTTTGATGATTATAATCGGGAGGCCACGCGATTTGGAAGTTTGAATACTGTGTTTGCCAAGCGCTGAGAAGGGACCACCGCCCCCCCCCCCCCCGCCCCGCCCCCGCCCCCTGCCCCTCCGCCCCGCAAACTTCACTCCCTCTCCTAATGGCTCGCGAAGAGAAGAGTGAAAGCGAAATTACTGAAGATGAAAAAAGTCAAGCAAGAGAGAGAGAGAGAGAGAGAGAGAGAGAGAGAGAGAGAGAGAGAGAGAGAGAGAGAGAGAGAGAGAGAGAGAGAGAGAGAGAGAGAGAGAGAAACACAACTATCCAACCAGCTCGTTTTCAATCCTCAAAAAGACTCAAACAAAAGAAAGAAAGAACGAAATCGAAAGAAAAAGCAAATACGAACACCAAACATAAACAAAAATTCTTCTAGGAAAAAAGAAAAGAAAGAAAGAAAGTGAGAGAAAGAAAGAAAGAGAGAGAAAAAAAGACCAGAATATTAACAACAAAACCATTTTAGACACAACAGTAAAACGAAAAGGTAACTTCTACGATGGTTAGGTTAGGTTATGAGATTGTAGTCTCTCTCTCTCTCTCTCTCTCTCTCTCTCTCTCTCTCTCTCTCTCTCTCTCTCTCTCTCTCTCTCTCTCTCTCTCTCTCTCTCTCTCTCTCTTTCAGTATGTATCACAATGTGGGTTTTCTTTCTGGTAACTTTACATTACTCCTCCTCCTCTCCTCCCCCTCCTCCTCCTCTCCTCCTCCTCCCCTCCTCTCACACTTCAGTCTTCATTCTTCACGGTTCAAAGCGCAAGTGTTTCCCTCATCTGCCCTTCTTTCTTCTTCCTCAATCTCTCTTCTCTCCTTTCCTCTTCTTCTTCTTCCCATTTCTCTCTATCTCTCTCTTTCTCTTTTCACTGTCCTCTCTAACTCTAGCG
>JAPQNM010000008.1:977324-982324 GCA_029783475.1 Metacarcinus magister
GAGAGAGAGAGAGAGAGAGAGAGAGAGAGAGAGAGAGAGAGAGAGAGAGAGGAGGAAGTGTAAAGAATATGAAAAGTTTTGCTTAAGCACACACACACACACACACACACACACACACACACACACACACACACACACACACACACACACACACACTAACTAACTAATGTGCCTGTTTTTAGAGAGAAGGATTAAGAGCAAATCCAGGAAGAGCATAAACTTGTCTCTACAGCACACCCCGACCATCATTCATCTCTCTCTCTCTCTCTCTCTCTCTCTCTCTCACACACACACACACACACACACACTGTCTCAAGGGAAGCGACATATGAAGACAGACAACAAAGGACTCTAATAAATATTTTCTTTTTTTTTCTTTCTTTCTTTGGATTTGTTGAGAAAATTTATGCTACGCCAGAACACCGGAGCCAACACGCAACCTATCCATCTGTCTCTCTATTCTTCTTTATCTTTCTCTTCCTCTTCCTCCCTCCTCCTTATCTTTTTTTTTCACATGTCATCTATTTGTCACTCTCCTCCTCCTCCTCCTCCTCCTTATAATTTTTCTCTCCATTTTCTTTTCAGCTTCTTTATCAACGTTAGCACTATATTGAAGACACACAAGAGGCCAAAACACGACACAGCTGTTCCTCCCTTCACTCACACATAGGACTGACTGACCACCAACACCACTCACTGCTTCTACACACTCCCTTTTCCCTTCTTTTCCCCTTCTTACTACATATGCCGAGCTGTTTCCCGCCCATTCCGTAGTTCCAGCACAGTTTCCCATCCACTCCAGCACCACACCACCCAGCCTCGCCCCGCCCACCGTCCCATCTTCAGTTTCACACACACAAACGCTAATACTCAAACACCCTCCCCGCCACATCAATGCCTCAAACGCCCCTCCCCTCCCCGCCCACCCTCATAATCCTCCCACACTTTCAAAGGAGTGAATGGGCGGTGGTCTCAATGGTTCCTACGCCCACGCCTTCCTCAGTCTCCTTTCCTCTGAGAATCGCTCACTACCACTCTTCCCTTTCCTCTCCTCCCCCTCCTCCTCCTCCTCCTCATCATTCTTTCCCTCCCGCGGGGCCTTGGCGGCGCCCTCACGGCTGCCTCACGCCCCCCGCAGCTCCAGGACACGACCCAACACATCCTCATCAACGAGTTATTCTCCTGAAGTTATTTATTTTCGATGTTTTCTTGGAGTTCCAGAATTCTTGACTTTCCTGGAATCTTCGCAATTTTTTTTTGGGGGGTAGGTATGCTCAATTCTGCGTTTAAAAAAAATTATATATATATTTTGTTTGTTTCTATTGTTTCTCTGGGTTTTATGTGTTGTTTAAGTCCTGTTTTGTGACGGGGAATAGAATGTGGTGTGTATCCTGTGTGTGTCTGTCTGTCCTTCCCGGGTTAATGTTCTTTCTTTTTTTTCTATTGGAAAACAAACTAAAAAGTCTAGCATTTCACTTTCTTCATAATAAACGTTTCTTTTTCTTTTACTTTTATTATTTCGTATTTCAATTCTTTACGTCACTAATTTATACTACGTTGTATCAAGTATTTGCTGTGATGAGTGATACTGTACTTCACACACACACACACACACACACACACACACACACACACTACAATTACGGTCTTGCTTCGGCATTCACGAGCTTGTGATTGGAAGTACGAGCGTTGCCGTGCACTAAGGGTTCTGCCGTACCTTGCCTTGCCCTGCCCTACCCTGCCGTGCCTTGCCTTGCCTTGCCTTGCCTTGCCTTGCCTTGCCCTGCCCTGCCCTGCCCTGCCCTGCCCTGCCCTGCCCTGCCCTGCCTTGCCTTGCCTTGCCCTGCCCTGCCCTGCCTTGCCCTGCCTTACCTTGCCTTGCCCTGCCCTGCCCTGCCCTGCCCTGCCCTGCCCTGCCTTGCCCTGCCCTGCCTTACCTTGCCTTGCCTTGCCTTGCCTTGCCTTGCCTTGCCGTGCCTTGCCGTGCCTTGCCGTGCCTTGCCGTGCCGTCACCTTGCACGCCTTCCATTCTTTTCAAGGATTCACAGGATTCTTCTCTGGCGTCATTTCAAACACATGGGTCTGTATCCTTGATCAGATGTCACCCTTTGTCCTTTTATTCTCTCTCTCTCTCTCTCTCTCTCTCTCTCTCTCTCTCTCTCTCTCTCTCTCTCTCTCTCTCTCTCTCCCTTCTGCTGTCCCCTCTTTGTCCATCTCTCCCTGGCGCCACTTATCACCTTCGTCCCCACTTCTTTGTCCTCTCTCTCTCTCTCTCTCTCTCTCTCTCTCTCTCTCTCTGTCTCTCTCTCTCTCTCTCTCTCTCTCTCTCTCTCTCTCTCTCTCTCTCTCTCTCTCTCTCTCTCTCTCTCTCTCTCTCTCTCTCTCTCTCTCTCTCTCTCTCTCTCTCTTCACCCAACTGTTGGTTCCCTTAAGATCTCGAGGAAACAAAAACGATGACGATGATAACAACAACGTGGCGACAAGTTATTCATAGTTCCTTGTATAACTACGGTGTTCTCTCTATAACATGATAATTTACGATACCATTCATTGTACTTTGGTGAATAAAAGTACATCGTAAATACTCCTTACGATACCCTGCTTGTGGTACTTAACATCATACTTCATGGTATAAACTGCATCTATACATTGTACTTTGTCTGTAGTACTTTACATTAACTAAACGTCTATGGTACTTTATGGCAGTACTTTACATCTCATTTATAGAGTGAGTCTGCACACACCAAGTTAATCTGTCACTCAATGGGATGAAATTTTCTTAATGGGTTTTCCGTTCCAAGTATTACAAAGGCTAAGGAAGGGATGGTAGGAAGGTTTGGCGTCCTTCTCTGAGCTCCTTCTGCGTCTGCGTCAGGAAGTCAGTCACCCATATGTCAGCCGCCACGACCCCCTAGGAAGACACTGCTGCTGCTGCCTCCTCCTCCTCTACTAGACTGTATCCCTTTTTTCGTTTCTCTTGTTTTGTTTTTCTTACAAATTCCTGTTCTTTCTCTTTTTTTCTGTTTTCTTCGCCATGTTATTATTTGATTTCTTGTTTTTTTTCATATTTCGTTTATTCTTTCTTTTCTTCTCCTTTTGTCTATTTCCATTTTCATTTTCTTATGTTCCTATTCTCTCTATCCTTTACGTCTTTTTCTGTCTCATTTTCTCTTGATCATTCCATCGCCAATCTTCTTATTACTTTTCTCTGATTCTTACGTGATCTCTTTCTTCATTTCTTATCCTATAATTCACTTCCTCTTGCTCTTACTTTACCTTTCCTTCTCTCTCTTCTTCCTTCTTTCACATTCTTCCCACTTCCTCAAATGTCATAATTTCAGTTTTTTTTTTCTTCTTTTCCCTTACATCCATTTCTCTTCTCTTCTCGCTTCCTTGTTTTCTCACCTCCTCTTCTTCCTCATCACAATCTGATTAGAAGTCAAAAAGTCGTGAGTGAGTGTGTGTGTGTGTGTGTGTGTGTGTGTGTGTGTGTGTGTGTGTGTGTGTGTGTGTGTGTGTGTGTTGTTCTTCATTCAATTCTTCATTTATATATCTATTTCTTCTCAACTTTCCACTTCGATTTCTAAAATTTCTTCTCTTCCTTTCGTTATTGTCAGCATCCTTTGTTCTATACTGCTGACCTCATTCTCATTCTCTCTCTCTCTCTTTCTCTCTCTCTCTCTCTCTCTCTCTCTCTCTCTCTCTCTCTCTCTCTCTCTCTCTCTCTCTCTCTGTAAGCAGTAAGAGAAATGTTGCTAAAAGTTCCCTTCACAATCTCAGGCTTTTCAACAAGGCAAGTAAGTTCCTGCCACAGCCAACAGCCCACAGCCACGCCCTAACACGCCCACAACACCACCCACACCCACAGCAGCCTTCTCACTCACCCCTTTCCACAATCACACAAATCAGACAGCCACAGACATACAAACAAACACATCACTAACACTATCCACACTCACACTTCCAGCCACACCTTCAGGACAAAGCCTCAACCACACACACACACACACACACAGCCACAATCACAGTCTCCCACCCACCCTCAGGTAATCCCACAGCACGCCCGTCACTCCCACACCCAATCAGACACAGCATCAGTATTCGATCAGGTGTCTCGCCTTGAAAACAAAACAAGTGTGGTAGTAAACAAGTCTAATAACCCATTAAGGTCCTTCTGGTACCACACACACACACACACACACACACACACACCACACACACACACACACACATACCACCCTTCACCCACTCATCTCACCCTCACTCTATTACCACTTCAGTTTATCACCCTCACACCCATCATCCTTCCATTACACACACCCTACCACTAGCTACCTCCTCATTCCTTTGTCAATGCACCTCCTTTCCTTTCACCACACATCCTACACCGTCACCTCCCACCTTGTTCTTGGGCATCATTATCATCTTCACAACCATCCTGTCAACCACCTACCTACCACATCATGCTACGTCATACCCTTGCAACCCCATCCCACCGCTGCCACCATATATTACACTCCAACCGTAACGCAACACTCCCACACTCGTCCACGCCAACACTATACCATTACTACGTCATTCTCTCAGTCTGTATTCACCAATCTGCGTCACATCAAACTCTCACTTAGACAAGGAAGAAAACGAGGTCACCACCACCACCACCACCATAGCGCCTCCAAACTTCTGTCCTATCATCAAAAATTTCGAAACAGAATCCAAAACTTCTTTATCTGCAACTGAATCTGTGCGTAACAACATCTTCGACTTGCTCTCCTCTGCATCTTCCAACCACCACCACCACCACCACCACCACACACAACAACAACAAACAACACCTTCCACAACCTCTATAACACTCGCTGCCACAACAACGCCCACCGCCATTAGAGAGAAGGGGGGGAGGGAGGGGAAGGGGTGGTGTTTTTAGGGTAAGATCGTCCATCCCTGAGGCTGATCCTTTCTTCTAATGCCTTGAAAGATTCCTACTCCATTAATAGGGT
>JAPQNM010000008.1:984824-989824 GCA_029783475.1 Metacarcinus magister
ATGTCTTGTCGTGTCGTGTCATGTCGTGTCGTGTCGTGTGGTGTCGTATGGAACAGGTGGAGCTCACGTCCTCATCCCTCATCATCAACGCTGCCACTCCACTCACTCTCCTCATCTGGCCGCACGTCACACCGCCGCAGCTAACGAGAGACTGAAAGCTATTATCTTCTGGAGGATGAGTGACGCGCGGCAACCCTTCATCCGTCACTGTATCTGGCGGGCAAAGGGGAAGCAGAAGCAAGCACATCATGGGAACGTATATATACACCCAACACTTTTCCATGAATTCTCCGCACTCTTCCAGGCAGAAAAGTAAAGCACCATGGAGTTATTGTTCAAAATACACAGTGATAAAGCCATTCTGAACCCCCAACCCCCACCTCCTCCCCTCCACCCTCCCCCTAGGTGTGTGGAAACTACAACAAAACACAGACAACGTCCCTCCCTCCCAGCCTCCCTCAGACGTGGAAAAATAATGCACGGAGAAATCATATTACAAAAGTACACGGTGATAAAGCCTGCCTGAGCCTTCCCCTTTTGTTGTGTCCCATCCCAGTGGAGCTCACAGTGGCGGGGAGACTGTAACAAAAGAACGCCTGTGTCTGCCGGTGCTGAGGCTTAGTTGTCTTTGCAGGAGGAGGATGAGGAGGAGGAGGAGGAGGAGGAGGAGGAGGAGGAGGAGGAGGAAAGGGACGTGGGGCTGGCAGGCTCTTCTCTCGTGGATCCAGTGGGACTCAATGCTACACGAGGGGGAGGCAGACCATAACACCACCATCCCGTCCCTTACTGCGAGACTATCTAGTACAGCTGTCGCCAGAGGAGGAGGAGGAGGAGGAGGAGGAGGGAAGGCGAGTGAGGCAGGTCGTGGGATGGCACTAAAGAAAATCCCTGAAATGGCCGCTGTCAGGACCTTACAGCCGCTCGTGATGAGTACTAATGTTATTTAAACGAGACTCAAAAAGATTCCTTCGCGGCTCCAGTTGATGACACTCACAGGCACGCCGTCGGGGCACCTCAATGTCCGCCCACGACCCTCCTCACACGCCGCCCACGACCCTCCTCACCCGCCCACGACCCTCCTCACCCGCCTCCCACAGACTCATGGGCCTCGTCTCCTACAGCCTCCTTTTCTACTTCTCCTCCTCCTCCTCCTCCTTCTCCTTTTCTTCCTTCTCCATCCGGGCGTGCGGTATGGCCTTAACAAGCTCTTTTTGACTCTCATTTAAGCCGTCACCCTCAGCCTCCGTAGGTGGTGGTGGTGGTGGTGGTGGTGGTGGTGGTGGTGGTGGTGGTGAGTCTGCCACGCCTGAATGTAAGTATTAAAAGAGAGAGAGAGAGAGAGAGAGAGAGAGAGAGAGAGAGAGAGAGAGAGAGAGAGAGAGAGAGAGAGAGAGAGAGAGAGAGAGAGAGAGAGAGAGAGAGAATTAAACTAAGCAAAATGCAGCAAGCACACACACACACACACACACACACACACACACACACACACACACACACACACACACTATTAACGCCTCCACTACTCCTTTGACCCTGGCGGCAGCTGGGGGAGAAGGGGGCTTGGGGGGGGGTGGCAGACGAGAGGAGGTGGGGGACGGGCCAGGTGAGAGGGGCGTACACACCCAAGGAACAGCCGCAACAACAAATAAAATGGCTATAGATCACGCTAGTCTCCTTCATAAAATATATTAATGTTCTATAAATCACAAGAAGACTATACGTTAAGGGCGGGGAGAGTGCGGGAAGGCAAGGCGGCAAGGTTAAGGAAGCGTCGATCTGAAGTTGTGTCGGGGGGTGCTGCTGCGGGAGGACGAGGAAGCAGGTTAAGGTAGGTAGGTAGGTAGGTAGGTAGGTAGGTAGCTGTGTTTTGATTCCATTCCAGCGGCATTTGGCTAGTTGGTGGCCTTCCCTTCCACTCCCGTTAAATTAAATACAGTCCGCAATGCCCTTGTTTTGAGGAGGGAGGGAGGGAGGGAGGGAGGGAGGGAGGGAGGGAGGGAGGGAGGGAGGGAGGGAGGGAGGGAGGGAGGGAGGGAGGGAGGGAGGGAGGGAGGGAGGAGAGAGAGGGACGATATGGTGCGAGGGATAGATGAATGTATATAATGAAGGAAGAGAGGAAAAGAAGGATAAGGAAAGGAAGAAAAAGGTAAATAAAAAGTGATAGAATAAGTGGATGAATGAGTAATTGCTTGATGAAAGAGACGGAAGGATGAAAAGGTGTGATAAAGAACGTATGAATAATGCAAAGAGGAAAGAGGAAAAGAACAACAAAAAGGAAGGAAGGAAGAAAGAAAAAAATATGAAAAAAAGAAAGAAAGGAAGGAAAGACACATTTACAGGTACAAAATCTTACTCAGTGTGCCACGTACGTACACACACACACACACACACACACACACACACACACACACACACACACACACACACACACACACCACACACCAACATCCTCAGCCCCGTGGAGGTGGAGGAAGAGAAAGGAGAGCAAGTGTGCAAGTGGATGATATGTGAGGAAGCCCAGACCGAAGGGTGGAAGTAACGGGCGAAGGAGAATATAGGAGAGGGAGGAGAAGGAGGAGAAGGAAGGGGAGATAAGGAAGCAAGGTGGTGTGATACAAGAACGAGATAAGA
The DNA here is from genome assembly GCA_029783475.1 of Metacarcinus magister. Taxonomy (NCBI): domain Eukaryota; kingdom Metazoa; phylum Arthropoda; class Malacostraca; order Decapoda; family Cancridae; genus Metacarcinus; species Metacarcinus magister. The sequence goes on from JAPQNM010000008.1 coordinate 987,456, forward strand.
GGACAGGGTTAGAATGGGAAGAAGGGAGGGAGGGAGGGAGGGAGGGAGGGAGGGAGGGAGGGAGGGAGGGAGTGGAGGGAAAGGGAAGCAAGGTGGGAAAGAGAGGAAAGAAGTGAGGAACGAGGGATGAAAGAGTGAATACTGATGAGGTAGTGAGGAAAAGATGCAAGAATGGAAGTGTGAGTGTTATTTGTGATGAGGAATTGAGGTGTCCTAAGGGAGTGAGGAATAATATGAGTGAGTGAGTGAGTGAGTGAGTGAGTGAGTGAGTGAGTCAGTCAGTCAGTGGGCCTTGTATGAGCTTAATTCAGGTTGGCCTTGACTAAGCAACAGCAGCGTGAGACTCAACTTAAATTCTAAACGAGACTCTTGAGAGGACATGAAGCGGCGAGGACAACAGAGAAAATAAACCACCACCACCACCACCACCACCACCACAGAAGAAGAAGAAGAAGAAGAAGAAGGAGAAGGAGGAGAAGGAGAAGGAAAAGGAGAAGAAGAAGAAGATCCATTTTCGTTACCTCAAACTCCTCTTCACACACACACACAGAGAGAGAGAGAGAGAGAGAGAGAGAGAGAGAGAGAGAGAGAGAGAGAGAGAGAGAGAGAGAGAGAGAGAGAGAGAGAGAGAGAGAGAGAGAGAGAGAGAGAGAGGCAATTCAAGTAATCAGGACAGAACCATTAACACGTCCCCTTCCCTTCCCTTCCCTTCCCTTCCTTTCCCTTCCCAAGACTCGTCCGCAAGACACACACAGAGACAGGATAGACACACGGAAATCAGACCGTCACAGAAGGAAGCTTTACAACGCTACTACCAACCCGAGAATTGTAAAGCTGATAGGGAATGAAGTAAAGGAGAGAGAAAAAAAAATAAAAAGGAAAAGGGTTAATAAAAAAGAAAAAAAAAGAAAAGAAAAGAAAAGAAAAAACACACTAATACGGCAGTTATTTTTAGATTAAGTTCCCGATGCAATATTTTCCTCCTGAATCACCTCACCTGAAATATGAGTGCCATCTGTGTCTACCTGTGGCACTGTATCACCTGTCTCTCCTTAACCCTCTTCTCTTCTCTTCTCTTCTCTTCTCTTCTCTCCTCTCCTCTCCTCTCCTCTCCTCTCCTCTCCTCTCCTCCTCTCCCTCGGATCCACAGTCAAAGGAAAATATTAGTCTCCTTTTTGCCTTCTCGTCGCTTTTTGTGAGAAAGAGTAAACGACTTCCTCCCGCACTGTATCTTTCACTTTTTTTCGCTTTTGTCTTTCTCTCTGTCACGATGGGTCCCTTATTTTCTTCTGCCTCGTTTTCTTGTTCTCTCTCTCTCTCTCTCTCTCTCTCTCTCTCTCTCTCTCTCTCTCTCTCTCTCTCCTCTCTCTCTCTCTCTCTCTCTCTCTCTCTTACTACTACTACTACTACTACTACTACTACTACTACTACTACTACTACTACTACTACCACACCACCACCACCACCACCACCACCCAGGACCCCAACACTCCAGTTCAATAAATCCACAAACTCACATTAACGTCAGAACACCAATATTGGAATCACTTCATTTCAGTCCTTCTAACTACCACACAACACGAACACGAACAAGAAGAAGAAGAAGAAGAAGAAGAAGAAGAAGAAGACGAAGAGAAGGACCAAGATGAAACTAATAGAAAAATACAATATATAAATTATATAATATATTTTTAAATATATTTGTAATAGAAAATAAGGAATACATTTCAACCATTGATTGAAAAATAAAATATTTATTTACATATCATTTTTCAAAATGGAAATAAATAATAAGGATTTTGTTCATTTCTCATTTTTACTATCTAAAATATACCCAAAAAAATTCATTTTTATTATATTTAAATAAAGGGACATTTCAGTTACTGAAAAATCAATTATTTTTTTTTTTATTATTTTCATTATTTTTTATGATTTGATAAACTATCCAGACAATGACAACCTCTTCCTTGAAATTCCTTATTCTTTTTATATTTATTATTTTTCATTCTCTTATCAAAATATTTTCTCAATGTATTATCTAATATATACTTAACAAGACATTTTTTTTTTAACATTTTATTTATTTATTTATTTTATTTTATTATTTTTCAGTGATCCATGTGCCCGGCGTTGGGAGCAGGACGATCTGATCAGCAGGACGCGACCTGCAGCTGCCCTGCCCTGCCCCGCCCCGCCCCATCACTACCACCTCCTCCAGCGCCTCCTCCTCCTCCAGCTGGTCCTGGTAGCCTGAGCCTGACACCCGGCTGGCCAGCACCACGAGGAGCAGCCCCTGGAGGCTCCACCACCAGTAGTCGAGGGTTTCCAGCCCGGCCACTAGGTAGGACAGCCCCAGGCCGTGCACCACG
>JAPQNM010000008.1:994824-1017324 GCA_029783475.1 Metacarcinus magister
CCCAGACCAAGGCCGCCTCTCTGGCCATCTAAAATGCTTCGCAGTCACTCGAGTCACTAGCAGTGCCACGCCCGCAGGCTTAACTGGACGTTCGCTGTGTGGCACTGAGCTCCCGGCCAGACATATTGGGACGGTTGGCACTGTGTGGGCGGGTGGCACATGGGCGGCACTGACCGGCACCCTCACCTCGCTCCACCTGATGCACCTGGTGAAGCAGAGGCTGGCGAGGGCGCGGCACTTAGGGCGTCGCTCGTCCCCGGTAGCGGTGTGAGCACATCATGGTGGGCGTCAGTCACCTCACCAACACCTGCACACCTGTACACCTGCCTCCCTCACGCCGCTGCAACACCACGCACTGCACGCCACGACCACCCTGCAGGCTCACGTACGCATCACCTTGCTAAACACTGGCCGGCAGCCGTGGTGTCAGCGTCAGCAAGTCACAGTGAAGGGGGCGTCGAGGTGGTTCAGCGACTCAGCGGTTCAGCGCAGGGGAACACAGCTGCTGCCGCGGCCCACGAGGAACACTTTGATCACCACCTTCCTTAACAGAACAAATTGCTATAAATATCTAAACAGGTTTTCTTCACGGCGGAAAGTATAGGTTATGGGAAACCAATAACCCTCGGGTGGCGGCCTGCCGGGAAAACACAGCGCTGATCCCTGTTACAAGAGTGTGGTGGGACGACCAGCGCCACGCCCACCACGCCCATCCCCACCACGCCTCGCCCCACCCCGCTGCACCTGGATGTTCGGTCTCACCCCAACACACCTTGTCCAAACTGGTGCTCCCACTCGCCCCGCCCCGCCCCGCCCCGCCCCTTCTGTTTGGTTTAGGTCATTTCCAAAGATTCTCTCGGTTCAACTTGCAAGGTTTTAACCCAATTTGTCCCATTATCTTGAAGTATTACCTTGAAGTATCACCTTGAAGTATTACCTTGAAGAAGTATTGCCTTGAAATATTGCCTTTAAGTATTACCTTGAAGTATTACCTTTAGACATTACCTTTAAATATTCCTTTAAGTATTACCTTGAAGTATTACCTTTAGACATTACCTTTAAATATTACCTTGAAGTATTACCCTAGCAAGGCCACAAGATACTTCCCTAACATGGCATTTCCCGAGAATTAGCCTTTTATTTCCCTAACTTGTTATTCATTACGTATTTCATTAGCTTGGCCTCGTATTCACATCCCTAGTTTTTGTTTTTTTGTTTTGCATTTATATACATACTCCTCTAGTCTGACATTCCTATTTCTGTCCCGGGTCAGGGCGAGTCATGGAGAGACGCGCGGAAACTTGACGTGAACCAGACAACAGTGAAATGACATGACGTGGAGAACAAAGAATAAATGTAGTCTGCAGGGCTTCACATGAGAGAGAGAGAGAGAGAGAGAGAGAGAGAGAGAGAGAGAGAGAGAGAGAGAGAGAGAGAGAGAGAGAGAGAGAGAGAGAGAGAGAGAGAGAGAGAGCACAATTCATTCCAAAGCTCAACAAATCCTACACTACACTTCCTTTCTACTCCTACGTGCACCAAGGGAGTCGAACCCAGGACTCCCAACGCCGTAGAACCAACAGATGAACCATTGGACACAGCGTGGTACCAAAGGGGCCGTTGCCGACACCTGCGCCACCTCATAACTACCGGCGGACAGGGAAACTATAGGACATTCGAGGGTTGACCGCGCCGAGCCTACCGCCACACCGCCACAAGTTCCCTAATAAAGCTGAGTCAAGATGGCTAATGAAATCTACAGCCCAAGGGAGGGAGGGTGGGGACAGGCGGGGACTTAGAGAACCTTCATCTGGGGCTTGATGGGGACACGGAAATCAATTATTGAAGTGAGGATAAAGAAGAAGAAGAAGAGGAAGAGGAGGAAGAGGAGGAGGCGGAGGGAAATAAGAAGTTAGGACCGTCACTATTACTACTCAACTGATCTTCCTTTCCCCTCGTATCTAGACACAGGAGGCAGTTAGGGGCGTTAGGGGCGTTAGAGAGAGAGAGAGAGAGAGAGAGAGAGAGAGAGAGAGAGAGAGAGAGAGAGAGAGAGAGAGAGAGAGAGAGAGAGAGAGTGTTACACCTGGAATCACTCTCTCTGTTCACTTGTGGCAGAGAATCAGGACAGCGAATTAACTTTTCAGAATGTTAAAGGACAACGATCTGGAGGACTGCCCGGCCACACACACACTTTCTCTCTCTCTCTCTCTCTCTCTCTCTCTCTCTCTCTCTCTCTCTCTCTCTCTCTCTCTCTCTCTCTCTCTCTGAACCAAAAATACGGAGGCGGGAAGAGGCAATCACAGGACCGTCTCGTTGAGGATCCAGCGACCGATATCTTCAGCAACGGGGATTAGTGGACCCCTCTTACCCCCCCCCCTTCTTCTTCCTCTTCCTCCTCCTCCTCTTTCTGGTTCCTCCCTCCATTTGCCTTCATCCTACTCCTCTGCTCTTGTATATTTATTTTATTTCTTTCCTTTTCCTCCTCCTACTCCTCATCTTCTTCCTACTTCCTCCTCCTCTTCCTCTTTCTGGTTCCTCCCTTCGCTTTCCTTCCTCCTACTTCTGCCTTTCTATTGATTTAATTTCTTTCTTTTCCTCTTCCTAATCTTCATCTTCTTCCTACTTCCTCCTCCTCCTTCTCCTCTTCCTCCCTTCACTTTCCTCCATCCTACTACTGCATTTCTATTTGTTTGATATCTTTCCTTTCCTCCTTATCCTCGTCTCCTTGCCCTCTTCCCATCTCTCTCTCTCTCTCTCTCTCTCTCTCTCTCTCTCTCTCTCTCTCTCTCTCTCTCTCTCTCTCTCTCTCTCTCTCATCTCGCTCAGGAAATTATACTGATCATGTGTATTTACCTTCGCTCTCACACACCTCGCGCCACCAACAGTCATTTCTCATTTAAATTTTTACTTGTAACTATTTTCAGCGAGGGGAAGCGACGAGAGAGAGAGAGACAGAGACAGAGACAGAGAGAGAGAGAGAGAGAGAGAGAGAGAGAGAGAGAGAGAGAGAGAGTCGGACTGAAAGCTAAATAAAGACACAAGAGGAGACACGCAAAGAGTTGAAAAGCTACTTCATTGTCTACAAAAAGGGACAGATATGCGAGGGTGGAATACAGAGAGAGAGAGAGAGAGAGAGAGAGAGAGAGAGAGAGAGGAGAGAGAGAGAGAGCGAGGAGAGAGAGAGAGAGGACGAGAGGGAGAGAGGGAGGGCGGACAGGGAGAGACGGACGGCGGGAGAAAGGGAGGAAAGGGAGGAAAGTTCAAGGTAAGAGTCAAGGTACAGAGCACTCTTAGCAGGGAATTATGCATTGAGACAACAGAGAATCAATTCTAAAGTACACGAGGCGAAGGAGGGCGAGATACCGATTGTGAAAGACGGAGGAGTACTCAAGGAGGTGAGGCCGCGAGGTGAAGGGGAAAGGGAAGGAGGAACAGAAGAAGGGAGTGTGTGTCTGAGAGGAGGAGTAATGAGGAAAGAGGGAAAGATGACGAGAGTGTGATGCAAAAGATAAGGAAGTGAAGGGGAATGAGAGACGGAGTAAAGAGGAAAGAGGGAAAGATGAAGAAAGTGAGGGGAATGAGAGAAGGAATAAAGAGGAAAGAGAGAGAGAGAGAGAGAGAGAGAGAGAGAGAGAGAGAGAGAGAGAGAGAGAGAGAGAGAAAAAAAACTTTGCTCTACTGTGGCCGTGAAGACTTCAGGCAAACTGGGGCGAGAAGTGTTATTGCAGGTTCAGTGTTGTTCATTGTACAGTACAGTGTGTTTAAAGGGCAGCTGTAGGCACGAGTGTGTTACCTTACAGCCCCGCCCCACCCCGCCCCGCCCCGCCCCGCCCCGCCACAGCCCCGTCCTTGAGTGGAGAGACACCACCACCACCACCACCACCACCACTCCTCACATCCTTCCATCACTAACCCAACACTTCTATAGTTTTTCCTGCCACTCTACTAGGAAATATAAATGCAAAATGTTCCATCATTCTGCCTCGCTAACTTGACAAACTGAATAATAATAATAATAATAAAACAGCAACATTAATTTCCTTCCAAACACACATTACATTCTCATGGAAATTTGTGTTTATCTTTCCATTGTTTGTTTGTTTACTCTTAACATTAACGTAATTAATTTGATCGCTATCCCCCTCCAGCGTGCAAGGACGTACGGCCTTGCGCGGGTAGCCTGGAGGTCACGTGATCGCCGCCAGTTCAATGCACGCCACCCAAGTTCAATGAGTCCAGCTCGGCGTGTTTCACTTTAATACCTGGAACACACTAGCTTACAAACACACATCACCACCACGTCACGACACACACCACTGCACACACAGGTCACTCACACTCTCACACACACACACACACACATAGCCCTTGACATCACCACCACCACGTCCCTCGTCCCACACACACATACACATACACACACACACACAGAACAAAACTCGCAAAACAATTACTTCTGGAATTGGAAAATTTCATTCCTTTTTTCGTATTACCTGCTCGCTCGCTCGCCCCGAAAAATGGCAAATTACCTCCCGAGGGAATGATTTACCCAAAAGTTGTGAACCGAAGCCATTACGTTGAAGTGTTGTCAATGCCTCGCACGCCGCGCCTCATCCATCCCCGGGAGGCACCACACAAGGCCGGCACCTGCCCATTACCTGTCTCATTACACAAGTTACTCCCTCGACTTCGGGGACGGAAAGTGACAAAATAAAGTTAAATAAAAGGTACGCCAAGCATTACGTAAAACATCCGCTGCCGCACAGAGCCTCACGATGCTCCACTGTTTCACGTTGGTCATTTCAACTTGACACTTCCACAACACTTCATTTCCAGCCTAGTCCTGTTATGAGGTTAACAAGTTGAAGCAGCAGCAGGTAATGACGCCAATCCACCACTCACTCACTCGCTGGCTGCTGCAGCTGCTGCTGCTGCTGCTGCTGCTGCACGACACACGAGGACGAGGCACTAGCACAGGATGCACCGCACTACAGATCGTCTTTAAGTGTCCGTAATATTCACACACACACACACACACACACACACACACACACACACACACACACACACACACACACACACACACCCGAACCTTCCCCCACACGGCCAGGTTTCTCCGCGTCGCCACCGCCACACACCATCCTGGAACAACACAGTTAATCACCAGGTGTGTGCGGCAGCGGCTTGGCACCACATGTTTACCCTGGTGGGCTCGTCAACACCAGTCAAGTTTGAAGGCGGCAGGCTGCGTGCACACCTGTTGCGGGGCCTCTTCACCCCTCACTCTAAATCTTCCCTTCACCTTCGTCACTGAGTCCCCGAGGAGGCTCACCGTCCCCTCATTAGCCTGCTCTTCCTCACACACTTGGCTTTCCACCTTCACTGACGCGTCCTTCCTCCCGTCAACGGCGTATGTAAAAAGGTTAAGGGGTCACTAACATTTTTTTTCCACATCGCTTATAATTCACGTTAATTTTCCTTCATTTTCCTTTGGTTCAACACAAGCTTTCACTACCTCGGTTTGGTATCCTCGGAGGCAGCGGCGGCGGCGGGTCACTGTAACCTCCGGGAGAACGCGACGCGGGCGGGAACGATGCAGAGAGCGGTGCAGAGCGGGACAGAAGGACCGCTGGGGCACCACTCTTTGGCACTGAGCGGAGACTGAGGCTGAGGCGCAGGCTAGGGGAGTGCCGCCCAACGCTAGTCCCCCCCACCACCCCCACCCACACCAGCGCACACCACCGCCACCTTACTACACGCGCACTCACATACACACACACGCGCGCAAACACGTACACACTTACACACGCACATACACCTACACATACACACGCCTCTTCCCCCATACATATACACGCTCAGGATACTCACATACTGCCCCACGCCACCACCACCACCACCACCACAGTAGCCACGCACGCGCCCTGCCACGCCCGCCGCCCATCCTTCCCTCGCCCACAACGTTTGGTCTCCAGGCTGTTTGTTCTCCTTATTCTCCTTTCCTTCCTTCCTTCCCTCCTCCTCCTCCTCCTCCTCCTCCTCCTCCTCCACCACCACCACCACCACCACCACCACCACCACACGCTAAAGTCCTTTCATTGGTCTCTTGTCCTTATTAAAAATGTTCCCTCATCTCTCTCTCTCTCTCTCTCTCTCTCTCTCTCTCTCTCTCTCTCTCTCTCTCTCTCTCTCTCTCTCTCGGTGACGTAATTTCTAAGTGCCTCTCTATCTCTCTCACCAAGTTGAGACGTTACCTTCCTCTCCTCTCCTTCCTTCTCCTTCCCCTCCTCCCTTCTATCTTTCCTTCCTTCTGTGTCATCCTTCCACCTATTTTCTTCCTCCCTGGCAACACTGTGCTCTCTCTCTCTCTCTCTCTCTCTCTCTCTCTCTCTCTCTCTCTGATTATTACCACTACCACCACCATCACCTCCTTGTTTCCTCTTCCCTTCCTCTCTGCTGCTTCCTCACTTCCTCTTGCAATTATCACGTGATCTCCTCTCTCTCTCTCTCTCTCTCTCTCTCTCTCTCTCTCTCTCTCTCTCTCTCTCTCTGTTTTGTTTGGTCTTCCTCTTCGTACTCTTTCTTTTGTTACACTATTTCCCTTTACTTCCTCTTCCTCTTCCTCTATCTCTTCCTCCTCCTCCTCCTCTTCCTCCTTCTATTTATATTTCTTTATTTATTCTTATCTTCTTCCTCGTATCGTCTTCTTCCTCCTCCTCCTCTTCCTCTAGCACGTGTAGGTATACAAAATTATTTCTTCTTCTTCTTCTTCTTCCTTCACGTCCTTCAGTAGCCGCCATGCCGTCCTTTCCTCCCAATGGTGTGTGTGTGTGTGTGTGTGTGTGTGTGTGTGTGTGTGTGTGTGTGTGTGTGTGTGTGTGTGTCTTAAGAAGCTTTTCCTCCTCTTCGCTTTAGAATGTAATCGTCTCTAAATTGAAAGGGAAGATTTTTTTCCCCCTCAATGTTTAGAATATAAACTTTTTTCCCTCTCTTTCTCGTTTTTTTCCCCCTCTTCCTGTTTTTTTCTTTCTTCCCGTTCACTCGAGTACCGTTGCGTCCACACCTTTTACAATGATTCTCTCTCTCTCTCTCTCTCTCTCTCTCTCTCTCTCTCTCTCTCTCTCTCTCTCTCTCTCAACAGCGCACCTTCCCCTCTCCCCCCTTCCCTCTTATCATACTTTTTTTCTATCTTTAGCTCCAAACATCCTCCTCCTCCTCCCCCTCCTCTTCCTCCTCCTCCTCCTCCTCTTCGCACGCCCACGCCAAGAGGCAACATAAGTATCGTTCCTCTTGAGCTGATCACTCCCTCCCTACCTCTTGTCTTGCTCACTATCTTTACCAACTTTGAGAGAGAGAGAGAGAGAGAGAGAGAGAGAGAGAGAGAGAGAGAGAGAGAGAGAGAGAGAGAGAGAATTAGTATCATCACCATTAACACTACCACTTTACCATCCACAACAACAGCATCAATAATAATAACAATAACAATGATAATGATGGTGATAAGAGGAAAAGGAAGTAGTAGAGGAGGAGGAAGAAAACAACATTATCTATTATCAGTAAAACTACTATAACTACTACTACTACTACTACTATACTACTACTACTACTACTACTACTACTACTACTACTACTACTACTACTACTACTACTACTACTACTACTACTACTACTACTACTACTACTACTACTACTACTACTACTACTCCATCGTAATACTAATATAGAAACCATAAAGAACAAAAGTAATATAAATACGACCAACATTTTTTCTCCTCCGTTTACTTTTACAACCCAACACAGACCTTCCATACGAGAGGAAGAAGAAGAAGAAGAAGAAGAGGAGGAGGAGGAGGAGGAGGAGGAGGAGGAGGAGGAGGAGGAGGAGGAGGAGGAGGAGGAGGAGGAGGAGGAGGAGGAGGAGGAAAGAGAAAGAACACCACCACTACCAATACCAGTAACAACAACAACTACAACTACTACTACTACTACTACTACTACTACTACAATCATCTATTTTCTCATATCTCTTGAAAACAACGAACTAAGGAAAGAGATAAAGAGATAATGTAGTATACAGTTCCTTCCTTCCTTCCTTCCTTGCCTCCTTCCTTCCTTCCCTTCCTTTCCTTTCCTTCCTTCTTTCCTTCACACTAATATAACTGACTGTAAATTTGAGAGAGAGAGAGAGAGAGAGAGAGAGAGAGAGAGAGAGAGAGAGAGAGAGAGAGAGAGAGAGAGAGAGAGAGAGAGAGAGAGAGAGACTAACGACACCACTTGGGAACGATTTGTGTGGGACAAGTTAGTGTGTCTCGAAGAACAAGACAAATAGACATCGATTTAGAGTCAAGATTGTATGCCTCAAGCTGCGAAGGAAGGAAGGAAGGAAGGAAGGAAGGGAGGAAGGAAGGAAGGAAAGAAAGAAAGATGGGAAGAAAGGAAGGAAGGGAAGGAGGAAAGAATAAAAGAAAGAAAGAAAGGAAAGCCTCATCGAAGAAGCTGTCACATTCAAACTTACAACTCACACTTACAACTCAAAAAACGATTAAGTTCCTCGTAAAATCTGAACAGAAAACGGATGTAAGCACCAGCACCAGCAGCAGCAGCAGCAGCAGCAGCAGCAGCGACGAGGGTATAAGAGACCAACCCTCGTGAAGCAGTGAGGCAGCAGGAGAAAAGCAGGAGGAGGAAAGCAGGACGGGCGACCCAGGCAATAAGGAAGACGAATGAAGGAAGAGAGGAAGGGGAAACCGAGGAGGACAAAGGAAGGGCGTCTGAACAAGCAAGCATCAGGAGGAGGAGGAATACAAAGGAATACAAAGGAATAACAGGCAACAACAGCCCTGGTGGGCCTTACAAGGTTGCCTGTGTAGCTACTCTACTTCTATATTCTCTACAAGTCTGAGGTAAAGGATAGTAAAGTGGAAGGCTCCTCCCCACCCACCTCTCCCTCCGGCAAACGCTGGCAGGAAAAAAAGTGGTTAAAGAAACACCTGCGCAGTAGTAGTAATAAAAACTGCGCAGGAAATTTGATAGTATAGTGTGAAAAAGAAAGAAAAAGGCTATCTATCACTATTTAAAATCATTCATTCATTAACGAAGCAGGGAAATAAGTTAGGTTAGGTTTTGTCGTCAAGTACTTATCGAGTTTAGCTTTAAAAGTTTCAATCGTATTACTGTTGACTACCTGTGCTGGGAGAGAGTTCCATACATTAACTATTCTATTGAAGAAAAAGTGTTTAGATTCTTCCGATCTGAAGGCTTTACCGATTATTTTGAATCCATTGTTTCTTGTGTTTCTTTCCCGATCAACAATTACGTAATCGCTTATATTGACGTTATCGAAACCACGAATCATTTTGAAAACTTCTATTAGGTCTCCCCGTAATCTACGTTTCTCTAAACTGAACAGATTGAGCTCCTTCAGTCGTTCCTCGTATGGCTTATTGCGCAGTCGCGGAATCATTTTTGTGGCTCGTCTTTGGACTCTCTCCAGCTTTACAATGTCTTTTCTATAGTAAGGTGACCAAAACTGAACGCAATATTCGAGATGCGGACGTACGAGGGAATTGAACAGTGTCAGGACGACTTTATCAGATTTAAACTCGAAGGTTCTGCCAATGAAACCAATTAATTTGTTAGCGGTTTTAACGGCTTCTGAGCAGTGTTTGCCTGGTTTGAGGTCGCTACTAATAGTTACGCCCAGGTCTTTTTCTTCATTAACTTTAAGAAGTTCGGCACCGTTCATTGAATAGTTAGTGCGATTATTGTTACTCCCAATATGCAAAACTTTACACTTATTTAAGTTATACGTCATCTGCCACTTCTTTGACCAATTTACTAAGCGATCGAGGTCGGACTGTAGTAGCGCTTTTTCGGCAGTAGTAGTAACTCTTCCAGTTATTTTCGTGTCGTCAGCAAATTTGGATATCTTACAGGTGAGGCCTTCATCGATGTCGTTTACGTAGATTACAAAAAGAACGGGGCCGAGCACTGAACCTTGCGGCACTCCACTTAGAACGTTTCGCCAGTTTGATGCTTTACCGTTAATAACGACGCGTTGTTTTCTCTCGTAGAGCCAGTCTTCGAGCCACGAGTGAATTTTACCAGTAATGCCGTGCGAAATTAATTTACTTAGAAGGTGCTTATGGGGAACTTTGTCAAACGCTTTTTGAAAGTCCAGATAAATGACGTCTACCGCTTTGGATTCGTCGAATATGTTAAATACGTCGTTGTAGAAGTCTAGTAGGTTAGTGAGGCATGAACGAGGAGGAGGAGGAACAAAAGCAAAGGTGGTTTTGACGGCGGCACAGAGAGAGAGAGAGAGAGAGAGAGAGAGAGAGAGAGAGAGAGAGAGAGAGAGAGAGAGAGAGAGAGAGAGAGAGAGAGAGAGAGAGCACACACACCAGAGAGAAAGACAGCAAGGAAGGGGAGAGAGGAGACAAGAGCAGGACAAGAGTAAGACATCCGGTCGTCTATAAGAATTATGACCACCATCACAACGAGGCGAGGCAGGGCGAGGCAGGGCAAGGCAGGGGAAGGCAGGGGAAGGGGCAGGGGAAGGCAGGGAAAGGGCAGGGGAGGCAAGGGTGACGTCTGTCTGTCTGTCTGTCTGTCTGTCCTCCTGTGGGTGTTGCTGTAAGGTGGAAACACACAGCTCCACCCTACCTCTAGCCATCCACTTCCAAGGCGTCACGGAGGTATAGTGACAAACAGGACTGAACTCGCATCCCAAACACACATCATACTACTGGGTGAAGCCTTATCTTTTATCTTCTTCTTTTTCTTCTTCTGATTCACGTCTCGTCCACCTCCTTCTCTTCTTCCCTGTCTGCACCTTTTTGTCCTCCTCCTCCTCCTCCTCCTCCTCCTCCTCCTCCTCCGCAACACGCCAGCGGCACCACAACTAAGACCAAAGCAAGTCTATATCCATGATGTGTGTGTGTGTGTGTGTGTGTGTGTGTGTGTGTGTGTGTGTGTATTCGGGGGAAGGAATCACTGATAACATTGCCTCAAGCGTCACACACATACACACACACACACACACACACACACACACACACACACACACAGAGTGGAAATACAACTCACTACAACCTGACATGACCTGGAAAGGAGGTGAAAGGTCAGCGGTGACACAGAGCAAGGAGGGAGGGAGGGAGGGAGGGAGGGAGGGAGGGAGGGAGGGAGGGAAGGTAGATAGGAAGGTTTACGTGAATAAATAGAGAAGAGAGAGAGAGAGAGAGAGAGAGAGAGAGAGAGAGAGAGAGAGAGAGAGAGAGAGAGAGAGAGAGAGAGAGAGACCATTTCTGTGAGAGGAAAGAGATGAAGTGAAGGGGAAAAGAGCTAGCGAGGGGAGAGTGAGCAAGGGAGGAACTGGAAGGGAGGGGAAACACACACACACACACACACACACACACACACACACACACACACACACACACATAGCCGCAGGGAAACTAGTCTACATGAGGGTTGAGAACTTACCCTCGACCTTCCTTGCCCGCCGCTGCTCAAGGCAAAGGTCGAGGGGAAAAAAAATCAGGGAAACAAGAAGCGAAGGAAATAACAGTGATGAGGGAAAAAATGATACGCATAATTGAAGACATCGAAGGAAGAAAGTGGAAACGTCCGTGTTCTGAGTCTGATATGACATGTGAAATCTCTCTCTCTCTCTCTCTCTCTCCTCTCTCTCTCTCTCTCTCTCTCTCTCTAGAAAGAAAAAAACACAAGGAAACAAGACAAATCACAGCCCAGCGATGGAAATACTTCACTAATTTCCTTTAAAACAGGAAACAACAACAACAAACAACACTTACTGATAACAATCCAGTAGAGGAAACACAAAATAACAATAACAATAACAACAATAACAGCAACAATAACAAAGCGTGTTGTTGCGTTCGTCTCTACGGAGGAAACTGGAAAACTTTACAATTCTATTTGAAAACAGAAGAGTCTCGAATGGAAGCCTTGGGGAACGCCTCGAGGGTACGGCCGTAGGAAAGAAGACGCCGCCGCCACCACCACCACCACCACCACCACCACCACCACCACCACCACCACTACCACCACTATCGTCCTTAAGGGGATTAAAGTAAAGGTTAAAAAGTATAAGAAGAGAGCGCGTGGCATCTAAGAATAACACTTACAAAAACCAGGATGTTGGAATGAAGCGTGCGTGCGTGCGTGCGTAGGTGACGGCAGACAAAGATAGACACACACACACACACACACACACACACACACACACACACACACACACACACACACACACACACACACGCACACGCACATAGAGGCACCGCACGCAGAACACAGAATAATGCGAGGCTGCAAAAAGTATATATATATATATATATATATATATATATATATATATATATATATATATATATATATATATATATATATATAAACCCAGACGCCAGATTTCACGGTCGAGAGACAACACCGAAGCGCCAATGATAACAAAAACAATAACACGTCAAGCTCAACATACAACAAAAAACAAAAACAATAACAAAAACAACACTCGATGAACCTGCATGAAAAAAAAAAAAGGAAGAGGAGGAAGCGTCATGGGAAGTGATGCAGAAACTAATGACACGGAGGGGAGACGAGGGTGATGGAAGAGGTGAAGGGAGTGAGGGAATGACGGGAAAGATGAAGACGCCAACGCGGGGGTGGAGTGGAGTGGGGTGGAGTGGGGTGGGAGGGGTGGCGAGGGGACGAGTGATGATGAAAGAGGGAACACCAAACCGAGGGAGTAATGTGATCGACGCGAGGGGAGAGAATGTATTGACAGGAAGGAATACAAGATGGACGACGGTGACCTCAGAACAGTACTACACGGTGACCTCAGAACAGTACTACACGGTGACCACAGCATGGATACAGAACAAGCAGCAACACTGGTAATGCATCGCGACACACCCTCGGCAAGGTGTAAGGGCCGTCTAAGGAATCACAGCAGGACGCCCTCGCCACAACCCCTTGAGGCCCCTTGCTGCCGCCGCCCTTCCCTCCAGGCACTCTAATGAAGCGTTCGATGCGCCGCGTGCCTGACAGCGGCGTCAAGTGGGCTTCAGTGGAGAGCAAGTGGCAGTGAGGCGTCCAGGTACACCTACAGTACACCTACACCACCTCCTCTTCCTCCCTCACTGGCCTAAGCATCATGACACCTTTGATAGAGTAACAAGGAGTAAGAAGAGTAGTTACGCCAAGCCTGGGGCGTGTACGGATCAGCGAGGCTCTGTCAAAGCACCACAATAGTACGGAACAGAACACCAGGGGGGCGGGACGACCATTCACCTCCCCTAAGACTCCCCGGGGCCCTACACTCTGTACCTACACTGGTTTGCATCACCAAAGACCCACTTGACACGTCTATAAAGCGGCCACAGTCTCCCAAAAGGGCCCAATACTCCACTTTACGGCCCAGGGGCACCGCTGCGTCCCACAGGCCACCTGGAGGGACGCATTGAACCCACACGCCGCAAACAGTCTCAAATAAGTGTATTCCTGACGTGGTTATAGCCAGTTTGTAACACCCTCGAGCTACATCGGCGACTCACACCAAACACCGCACGTCCTGTTCAAGTCCCACAAGAATGTTTAGAGAAATTTGATATCTTAACGGTGCACGAGACGCTACAATTGATATTTGATTCTCACGCTGGTAAATAGTGTTCTAGTGAAGCTTTACTATTGTCATGACGAGAAGGAGCTTGTTGTCTCGGCCTGGACACCTGGCACTTCCACCTTCCCGTAAATAGAGTGTTAGACAATAATGAATACAATACTAAAGAGCCTAATGGTACGACTTCGAGGCTGTTGAGGTAAGGCAGCAGAGGAAGCACCAAGACCCAGGTAGCTGATCACCAGAAGAAGAAACAAGTGACAGGAAGAATACAACAGATATGAATGATTATAAACGTGAAGGAGGAGGAGAAAAAAAGAAGAAGAAAAAGAAAAAGAAGAAAAGAAGAAGAAGAAGAAGAAGAAGAAGAAGAAGAAGAAGACAAATAGGGTGAGGAGGAATTTCAATTTATTACCCTCAGCAGAAGCAATAACCATCCCAGTAACAGAAGCATCAGCACCACCACCACCACCACCACCACCATCACCACCCCCACCACCACCACCACCACCACCACCACCCCCACCACCACCACCACTAACAACAACAACCACAACAAAATTACAATAAACCTATCCCCCTCCTTCTCCTCCTCCTCCTCCTCATCATCATCATCACCAAAAAGTATTTCCCCTCAACACACCACGCCACAAAGAACGAAACACTAAAAGAAAACAGCGAAACAAAACGAAAAAAAAAAAAAAAAAATGCAATCCGATCTCTTTTCTGATCAAATCTTTGTGACTCGAACAAAGTTAATAAAAGGAGACACAGAGAGATACGAGAAGAGAAACAAGACGAAGAGGAGGAGAAAATTGAAGTATACATGACCAGCGATGTGAGAACGGAAAGGCAATGCTATAACGGGAGGAGGAGGAGGAGGAGGAGGAGGAGGAGGAGGAGGAGGAGGGAGGAGGAGGAGGAGGAGGAGGAGGAGGAGGAGGAGGAGGAATATGAATCATAAACAAGTCGGTGGTCAGGAAGAGGAAGATTGAAAAAAAACGAGAAAAAAAAAAGAAGAGGAGGAAGGAGAACCAGCTGTAACGGGTGCAAGAGGATATGAGGGAAGGCAAGTAGGAGGAGGAGGAGGAGGAGGAGGAGGAGGAGGAGGAGGAGGAGGAGGAGGAGGAGGAGGAGGAGGAGGTATGGGCGTGTGGTTGGTGTGGTGCAGGTTCGGTATCCCCCTTCAGCTCCGCCGCCAAAAGTGTGTCAAGACGCCCCCAGTCAAGCATTAGAAAGTGGCGCAGAGACGGCAGGAGGACGTCTCTGTAACCCTCCTCCTCCTCCTCTTTCCCTCCTCCTCCTCACTCAAGAAGGCCTCCGGGTAACCACATTCCTCACACGCGCCCCTGAAGACACCTCACGATTAACCTCACCTTGGAGACGCCTCTGATTACAGGCGGTGGCGGTGGTGGCGGTGGTGGTGGTGGTGGTGGTGGTGGTGGTGGTGGTGGTGGTGGTGGTGGTGGCGGTGGCGGTGGCGGTGGTTTGAATTAGAGCGGAATGATTAAGGTGAACACTGTACACACACACACACACACACACACACACACACACACACACACACACACACACACACACACACACACACACACACACACGTTAATTGTTTACGTTTAGCTTGCTTTCTTTTTGGTGTTTTGTTGTGTCTTGTTTTGTGTTTGTGTTTCTTTCATTTTTTCAACTGTGATGTTTTTTTTTTGGAGTTTTGTTTTGTTTCTCGATTTCGTTTATGTTTTGTTTTCTTCGTAAAAAGTTCACTGTTTGGATTGCGTTGGTGTTTTGCTTTGTTTTGTTTTGTTTTGTTGTGTTGGTTTTCCTTCCTCCGCCGCCGTGCCTTTGGGTGTGGTGAGGCGTCTCAGCCACACCAAGACGAGCGTGGCGGCATGACCTCAACGCAAGAACCTGTGTGTGTGTGTGTGTGTGTGTGTGTGTGTGTGTGTGTGTGTGTGTGTGTGTGTGTGTGTGTGTGTGTGTGTCAACTTGCCTCCGTCACCGTCACCCTAAACCAGTTACTTGTCAACACTCAGCCACCATCATGACTAATAGTACACAAACTGACCGAAAAAGCGGGAAAAAGGAACGGAATGGTTTGGCGGGAACTTTGAGTGACACCCTGAGACATCCTTTTCATCCAATTGAATTTGCTTTCCTCAGACTCTTTGATAACAGTGGTGGAAGGGGGGCAGGGGGAAACAGGGGGGAACAGGGGGAAGGAGAGTTGTGTTACTTATCCGTCACGCGGCCAAGGCATCATTAATAAAGGATTACGTTGGAAGAAAGTTTATGCCGTGTCGAAGATTCTCGCGCAGCGCCTCCCGGGGGTCACGTACCTTGGAGGGGGGCGGGGAGCGGGGGACAGC
Organism: Metacarcinus magister; assembly: GCA_029783475.1. NCBI lineage: Eukaryota > Metazoa > Arthropoda > Malacostraca > Decapoda > Cancridae > Metacarcinus > Metacarcinus magister. The sequence continues at coordinate 1,010,827 of JAPQNM010000008.1, forward strand.
AAGCCCAGCCAAGCCCTTACCCTTACCCTTACCCTACAGCTGCAATATTCACTGCCAAAACGTTCCTCGGTGTCGTGTTTGTTTTAGTCAGTGTCAAAAATCCCTGACATTTATGCTTTCCAAACTCAGTTATCTTTTGGATTTTGTTTCTTCCTTTCTCCTCAATTTCCGTTTTATTTGATTTTATATTCTCACTGTTCTGTTCCTCTCCCTGCAGCCGCTGCCGCCGCCACTGCCCTGTCAGCGGCGGGTTCGTGGACACAGGAGGCGAGGTGCGTGGGGTGCGTGGGGTGTGTGTCAACAGGGCGAGGGATGGTTATGAAGGAGAAGGAGGGGAAGGAAGGCGACGTGAGGGCAGGAGGCTGATGAGGGGCGAGGAGATGAGGCGAGTGGCGATGACCCTCAGGCAAGGCGAGGCTGTAAGTGGCTGCACGTAGTTCATTGGGAACGATACATTGTTTACGGACGGACGGATACACACACACACACACACACACACACACACACACACACTTGCGCATGCAGCTAGAGACAAAAACTACGAACAACAACTCCCGTGAAAAACAAGTCAAGAAACGCAAACGGAAAAGAGTGACTCGGGAGCGTCAATCCCCCTAAGAGGCTCCCACTTGGCCTGCCCTTCCAACTCCACCTTACCCCCCCTCCACCCCTTCACCTTTGCCCCCACCCCTACACCCTGCTCACGCCCAAGCCTGACCCCGCCCCACGCTCCATCCCATCCTCTTCCTGTCCCCGCCCTGTCTCCGCCCCACCCGTCCCCTCTGCCTCTTGAGCCCGACCTCCGGAAGCTCGACTCCCAAGGACTTCCTCAGAGACAGAGTGAAGAAGAAAAGGAGGAATAAAAGGAGAGGGAGGAAGAAAAGAAAGGAAATAATGGATGGCAAACTTGAGCAAAGTGAGTTAAAATGCGCAAGAAGGGAAAATGACGGAAATAAAATGGGAAACGGACGGAGGCGGAGGAGGATATAAATGTCTCCAAATTTTCCGACATTACGAGTAAAACAAATGAGGCACCAGAGAACATTTTGCTGTTGTCTGTCTCTGCAAATCATAGTTAAAAGGGAAACTCTGGATGTGATTCCTTTATATTCCAGGAGGAGGAGGAGGAGGAGGAGGAGGAGGAGGAGGAGGAGGAGGAGGAGGAGAAGAAGCGGCCAAACTATGTAGCCATTTGAGTCTCCGCATCAGACTCCACAATTCATCCACACTCTTCCTCCTCCTCCTCCTCCACCAATAATCTAAACAAAGATGAAAATACACATGCAAAGAGGATCCAACACTATTATCAGGCACGCCACACCACTTCCCCTTCCCTTCCCTTCCCTCCCCCTTAGGTCACCTCTGCTACTACCACTACTATGTGCGCGGCTTAAGGCTAATCACCACCCCTAAAGACCGGCCCCAAATGACCTCACTTCCCACCCATTACCGAGAGCCTTAACAATTTGGTCAATTATTGGAGTCTGACCTCCGCCTCGCCTCGCCTCACAGCCCAACAAATGTCGACTGGAATCACCTGCCTCGTCCGTAACGCTTCTGACTCTCTACCTCGATTTCTACCTTTCTACCTCTACCTCTCTCTCTTTCTCACTCCACCGCCGTCACGCAATTGCACTGCAAACCGCTGTGTACCTTCAGATAACACACACACACACACACACAGAGTAGGAGTTCAGCAAGGGATAACCTTTGACACCTTGAAATTACATGACTTTCTCCAAAATTAATACATTTTCACTACCGATGGATAACAGGTAACACAACAGGTACACAGGTAAGTAGATGGTAATTATACATACCTGACGATACCTTTAATTCTAATAGGTAATTGATAACACGTAAATTATGCACGGTGTCCAGTCTTTCGCCTTAAAATAGATAACAAAGATAACATTTATTTTCACTCCTGTGTTCTAATGATTAATATAACACAACCTCGTCCTTTGCATTCCTTCACTGGATGGATAACAACAATAGATGGATAGCAATGGATAACAAAATAGCAAATGAAAACTAAAGATAACAAAAACCGTGAATTGACATGCAAAAAGAAAATCATAAGAAACAAAACGAAATAAAACGAGGATAACAAACATCGCAGAAAACGAATGGAGAAAAAACCCCACGAGATAACAAAAAACGTGAATAACAAAACAAACACACACACACACACACACACACACACACACACACCATTTCCGCACGACTGCCTGCCTGCCTCTCACCTTCCTGTCACCATCACCCTTACTCCCTCCCTATCACTTTCACTATTATATATAACATTTTCGACCTCACCTTCACTCTCTCTCTCTCTCTCTCTCTCTCTCTCTCTCTCTCTCTCTCTCTCTCTCTCTCTCTCTCTCTCTCTCTCTCAAGGTACGAAGGTTCAAGCGGCGCTGGCGGAGGCTGTTACGGCCGCCATAAACAAAAGAAGTACCGAAGCCTGTTTTTGCGCACCACCCACAATATGAAACTCTCTCTCTCTCTCTCTCTCTCTCTCTCTCTCTTTCTCTCTGAACACTAGAAATACAAGCTGCCGTTCGGACCCACAGTATCTCTCTCTCTCTCTCTCTCTCTCTCTCTCTCTCTCTCTCTCTCTCTCTCTCTCTAGAAGGGACAATGATCTGCTCAATCGCCATGAAAAGAAGGATGGAAGAAAGGAAGAAGGAAGGAAGGAAGAAAGAAAAGAGATGAATAAAGGGGAGAGAAAAAAAGGATACCAAATATAGGAAGTTAGGAAACGATGCACAATGAAGAAAGGAAGGAAGGAAAAAGGGAAGGAAGAAAGGGAGTAAGAAAGAAAGGAAGGAAGAATAATTAAATGAAGGAAGGAAGGAAGGAAGGAAGGAAGGGAAGGAAGGATGAATGAAAGGAACGAAGGATTAAGAATTAGAACAAAATATCGAGAAAAAAAACATCGCCAAAGCGAAATATTAATAAAAAAAAAGTGGTTTCCAGAAATAATTGAAAAACTCAAAAAAATATTTAAACACGTAGCAAAACTTAAAATCGCGCTGCGCTAAGTTAAAAAAAGAAAACTTAGGAATAGCATTGGCAGAGAGAGAGAGAGAGAGAGAGAGAGAGAGAGAGAGAGAGAGAGAGAGAGAGAGAGAGAGAGAGAGAGAGAGAGAGAGAGAGAGAGAGAATGTCAGATGTCCATTTAAGAATTTTCTGACAGACAGACGGAAAAATAGTTTGACAGCGTGCAGGCAGGTGTGTGTGTGTGTGTGTGTGTGTGTGTGTGTGTGTGTGTGTGTGTGTGTGTGTGTGTGTGTGTGTGTGTGTGTGTGTGTGAAGGTCTGCAAGCCACAAAGGTCTATGTAACAATCAGATAATTGGATAAAAAGTCGTAATGATGATGAATGAAAGTTGTATGATTACCTGTTTGTTTGTTTGTTTGTTTGTTTGTTTGTTTGTTTGTTTGTTTGTTGTGTTTGTTTGTTTGTTTGTTTGTTGTGTTTGTTTGTTTGTTTGTGTTTGGGAAGCATTTCAAGGCAATAAAAACTCTTCTGTTCCTGCCACAAAACATTAAAAAAAAAAGTGACATTGGATGAAAAAAAAGTTTCAAAATCTCTCTCTCTCTCTCTCACTGATACAAAGGGAAGGAAGGTCAGGTCATCACAAGGTCAAGGAGGAACCACGAACTGAAGGAAAGGGAGGCGAGGACAGCAGGTGAAAGGGGGGGAGGGAGGGGTGTCTGGGAGGGAGGGAGGGAGGGAGGGAGGGAAGGTCAAGGGTTAAAAGGAGAGACTCAATAAGAAAAATTACTCCACAAAAGGTAATGTGGATGCTGGGTAAGGGAGATGAGGGAAAGGGGAAGGGGAGGGGAAAGGGGGTGAGGGGAGGGGAATGGGTGAGGGGTGAGGGGTGAGGGGAGAGAGGGTGAGGGGAAGGAAAAGAGGTGAGGGGTTTTAGGCAGAAATTATTTCTCATTCTCTACTTTCAACAATGTTACGTACAATTTTCGTAATGGACTGACTGACCCGGGTTCTCTCTCTCCTCTCTCCTCTCTCTCTCTCCTCTCTCTCTCTCTCTCTCTCTCTGTCGTGTCGTGTTGCATCTTCCTCTATTTCATCTTGCTTCGTCCTTGCCCTAAGTAGTGTGTGTGTGTGTGTGGTGTGTGTGTGTGTGTGTGTGTGTGTGTGTGTGTGTGTGTGTGTACTGTAAGTGACCTTGAAATATATCATCTTCGTTCTCCTTTTCTCTTCACAATCATATCATTGAAGAAATTATTATATTACCACCACCACCACCTCACCACCACATCACCACCACCACAACACCACAACCTTGTAATGTTAAGCAAGACTCTCTCTCTCTCTCTCTCTCTCTCTCTCTCTCTCTCTCTCTCTCTCTCTCTCTCTCTCTCTCTCTCTCTCTCTCTCTCTCGGATCAGCAGCGGAAACGACTGATCTACAAGAGGACAATTGGACTTACAATGGTTGGGTCGCCGAGAGAGAGAGAGAGAGAGAGAGAGAGAGAGAGAGAGAGAGAGAGAGAGAGAGAGAGAGAGAGAGAGAGAGAGAGAGAGAGAGAGAGAGAGAGAGAGAGACTTCCTTTCAGGGCTTCCGAGGCGATCCTTAGAAGGGTCGCCGATGGAGGGAGGAGGAGGAGGAGGAGGAGGAGGAGGAGGAGGAGAGGAGGAGGAGGAGGAGGAGGAGGAGGAGGGTGTAAGAATATAAGGGAAGTGAGGGAAAATGAGGGAAGATAGAAGGAAAGTGAGAGAGGGAGGGAGGGAGATAGGGAGGGAGGGAGGGAGGGAGGGAGGGAGGGAGGAAGGGAGGGAGGAAGGGAGGGAGGGAGGGAGGAAGGAAGGGAGAGGACATTAAGGAAGTGAGGGAGAGAGGGGAAGGAAGGAGAGAGAGAGAGAGAGGGAAATAGAGATGAAGAAAAATAGTATAGAATGAAAGAAGGGAGAGGGAGGGAGGGAAAGGAAAATTAGGAGAGAAATGAATGAATAAAGGACAGGAGAGGGAGAAGGAAAATGGGTTGAACAGGAAAGGGAGTGAGGAGGAAAGGGAGGGGAGAGGAAAGGGAGGGGAGAGGAAAGGGAGGGGAGAGGAAAGGGAGGGGAGAGAGGAAGGGAGGGGACAGAGAAAGGGAGAGGAAAAGAGAGAGAGAGGAAAGGGAGGGGAGAGGAAGGGAAGTAGAGGAAAGGAGAGGATAGAGAGGGGAGAGGAAGGAAGGGGAGAGGAAAGAGAGGGGAGAGAAAACACCCTTCGAAGTCAACGGTCACTCCAGAGGCGGCCGTTACAGCGGAAGGGAGAAGTCAGACCCCTAGAGGCCTGACACACACCTTCTCTCTCTCTCTCTCTCTCTCTCTCTCTCTCTCTCTCTCTCTCTCTCTCTCTCTCTCTCTCTCTCTCGATTTCCTTTCCTCATTTTCTTTTTCTTTTTAGTCTCCTCATTTCCCTTTTAAGCCGACCGACCGAACCCTCCCACTGGCCACTCTCCTCCTCCTCCTCCTCCTCTTCCGCTTCCTCCTCCTCCTCCTCCTCCTTCTCTTTCAAACTCACCGTCTCGTTCTTCTTTCCATTTCCTGGTCACGTCCTCTTCCTCTTTCCTCTTCTATTTCCTCCTCCCAAGAGTCGCCACTAAAAATATTCCTAATAACTATACCTCCTCCTCCTCCTTCTCTTCTTCCTCTTCCTCCACTCAGCAGACTTAATAATTCATCTCTCTCTCTCTCTCTCTCTCTCTCTCTCTCTCTCTCTCTCTCTCTCTCTCTCTCTCTCTCTCTCTCTCTCTCTCTCTCTCTCTCTACGGGTTCACCTTTCCTTATCACATTTCTTGGTTCCCTTTTACCCCATCACACCTTCAATTAGTCTTCCTTATACCTGCGACTGTCTCCCTTACTTTGCCTCCTCACTTGTCCAGGAGGAGGAGGAGGAGGAGGAGGAAGAAAAAGGAGGAGAGCGAATCCGTGAAGAGAAGGAAAGAAGGAAGGAAGGATGAAGGGAGAGAAACATGTGCTCGTTCACAGCTCAACGACAAGTTCTAATTACCAAGTTCTAATTATTTTCCGACAGAGGGCGTGAACTAGATGGCATTTACGAGCGTCATTAATGTCACTGCCAAATTGGATTCAATTAACCAGCAATACTTCGGGAAATTCCAATTGAAAAACAAAATCGCCAAATTTCCTTCCTTATACATTCACTCAGGTGTTGAATTGGACTCGAGGAAAACGTTAAGATTATTGGGGAAACATTTCTATTTCCGTCGTTTAGTTTAGTGGCGTTGATTAGGTGAGCGAAGGACGGCTGAGGTGACCCGCTGAAAGGTGAAGGTAGGGCGGCTCTCCCTCACTCCCTCCCTCCCTTCCTCCCTCCCTGCCTCCCTTTCCTGCCTCACTCACTGACACAAAGCTAAATAAAGCAGGAACATTAAGTACAAGCGGCACCAGCCGTCACACCTGCAGTAAATACACGTTAATGACGCAATAAAGAGCGGCTGACGGAGGCTGACACGGCGGCG
>JAPQNM010000008.1:1032324-1037324 GCA_029783475.1 Metacarcinus magister
ATTAATTTATTTTTCCCAAGCAGACTGTGGTATTTTTCTTCCTATTTTCAAGCAGACTGTACATTTTTCTTCCCATTTTCAAGCTGACCGCGGTAATTTTCCTCCCTTCCACACTAACATAAGATAGCTTCAACGCGGATCTGCAAAGGAATTTACACATTTTCCTTAATTGTCCTTCAAAACTTCACCATCTAAGCTTTTTTTTATAGTTTTTTCCTGGACCACAAAGATCGGTTCAAGGTGGTTCACGGCTTCCAGGCAAAAAAAAACACTGGAACGCCCCCCCCCCCTTCCACCACAAACCCCACCCCATCCCTCCACCACACCCCTCCCTCCACCTCATCCTATACAAATATACAAGAGGAAAAAACTACAATTCAGGGCCAACAACGTGCTTAACTAAACACGAGGAAGCAGGAAAAAATGGGTATCCTTGGTGGTGGCGGTGGTGGTGGTGGTGGTGAGCTCAGGTCGGGGCGGGGACGGGGCGGGGCGGGGCAGAATTCAAAACGGGGTGGGACGGGGCAGTAAGGTCGGGGCGGGGCACTGTTATGCACTTTTCCCTTTAATTCCGTTCTTCAATTTCTGTTGTTTTTTCTCTTTTCACATTCGTTCGTTAGCTTTCATTCTCTTTTATTTCCCTTTTTTTTTATTCTTCTTCGTTACTTCCTTATGACTTAAACTTTACTCTTTTTTTTCTTCTTTCTTCTCTTCTCCTTAACGCTGATTATTATCTTTTAAATCCTCTTTTCTCAATCTCTATAATTTTTTCTCTCTCTTTTCTTTTCGTTTAACATTAAAAATTTTTCCTTATTTTAAACGTGATCTTGGTTTGATTTATTTTGATTTCTCTCATTCTCTTTTATCATTCTTTCCTTCTTCCTTCTCTTCACCTTTCATTTCCTCTCACTTCTTATACTTCCTTACATGATTCTGTTATTAGACCATTACTTCTCTCTCTCTCTCTCTCTCTCTCTCTCTCTCTCTCTCTCTCTCTCTCTCTCTCTCTCTCTCTCTCTCTCTCTCTCTCTCTCTCTCTCTCTCCGTTAATTTGTTATCCTTCTCCCTCACGTTTCTCATTCCTTACGTGATCTAATTCTTGGGTCAATTTTTTCCCCCTCTCTTTCATGCGTCGTATATATAATTTTCTCTTTTCTTCACGCTGCGTTTCTCTTTCCTTTACGTAATCTTACATGAGTTATTATCCTCTCTCTCTCTCTCTCTCTCTCTCTCTCTCTCTCTCTCTCTCTCTCTCTCTCTCTCTCTCGGGGCGTCACCCAGAGAGGCGGGCGGCGTAGAAGGCGTGCAAGGCGTGGTGCGACGCACGCCTTGCACCCAACGACAACACAACAACAACGTCGCAAAAACCAGGTATACGCACGGCCCAGGTGGTCTTAGAGAGAGAGAGAGAGAGAGAGAGAGAGAGAGAGAGAGAGAGAGAGAGAGAGAGAGAGAGAGAGAGAGAGAGAGATAAAGCTTCATGGTGTAAATAAGTTTTTATCATTAATTGTATTCGTCACTTTTCATGAGACGGGAATGCTGTTGTTTGAAAAATATCTCTCTCTCTCTTTCTCTTTCTCTCTCTCTCTCTCTCTCTCTCTCTCTCTCTCTCTCTCTCTCTCTCTCTCTCTCTCTCTCTCTCTCTCTCTCTCTCTCTCTCACTTCTTCTACACGTGTCAGCGGCTGCCCACTCACGCTTTCACCTCCACGCAATTAACTCGCACGCAGAATACCGTCCTATAACACACACACACACACACACACACACACACACACACACACACACACCTCTGCGCCTCTCCACGCCCACAATCACAGCGCCTATACTCCAAACATGACTCTTCGGCGCCCACACTTTCCTCTCTCTACCCACACCGCTAAGGTAGTGTGTGTGTGTGTGTGTGTGTGTGTAAAAATGCACACGTGTATGTATCTTCACTACCTTTGTATATAGTAGTAGTAATAGTAGTAGTAGTAGTAATATGGAGGAATAAGAAAGAAAAAAATTACAAAAACAAAAACAACAACAACACACAAACACATTCTAATCCCTTATCTTGGTCTGGGTCTCGTCTCGCCTCGTCTCGTCTCGTCTGGTTTCGTTTACTCCACAGAATCAAGAGGTAGAAGAGGAGGATCAGCTTGCAGTGTAATCAAACCGCGCCTCGCTATCTGATGTCCTTCACTAATGGTGCCGCGACTGACCTTCCGTCCACACCTTCCGTTCCGACCTTCCGTCCACACCTTCCGTTCAGACCCGCTGCCCCGGCCTGCTACCCCGACACCACTCCGTTCCAGCGACACACCTTCCGCCCCCCAGCACCATCCAAGGGGAAGGGTCGGCTGGGGGCTGGCACTCACATTGTTTCCGTTTAAGTACGTAATAGTGGGAGTGTGTACCAGGCGGCGAAGACCACTGCACGGTACACACACACACTCTCTCTCTCTCTCTCTCTCTCTCTCTCTCTCTCTCTCTCTCTCTCTCTCTCTCTCTCTCTCTCTCTCTCTCTCTCTCTCTCTCTCTCTCTCTCCTTATTGTGTTGAGTAACTAACCTAACTTCATCTTCTTTAATGTTACTACTTAACTGACTTCTACTTTTTCCCCCTTTTAGTCAGGTGTGAGGCCGCGAGATCACTGTTTCACCGCCACACGAGGACGACGAGTGTGTTGAAAGAATGTCTGACACCACCACCACCACTGTCTGTCTGTCTGTCTGTCTGTCTGTCTGTCTGTTGCTGTTGCCTAACCTTGCGAGTGAACGAGAGGTTAGTTCTGCTTTCCTCACCCCTCCCCCCCTTGACACGGACACAGACACGGCCGCAGGAGGTGAACTAAGGATGCAAGGGAAACGCAACGAATACAGGAAATATACAACACCTAAACGAGGACAAGGAAAATAAACCAAAGGAAAGATAAATGTATACAGAAAAAAAGAAAAAGAAAAGAAAAACTGGCTATATAAAGGTAACGAATGTGGAAAATAAAATAAAAGTGAAGTTCTGGAAGGTATAATACAAGATCAAGATTATTTCCTTCGCCAAGTAAGAGGGAACGGCATGCACCACAAGTGTTACGCCGCAGGAATACACTCTTGATAGGACCAGTTATTACTCCCCCCCCCCATCCCTCTCCTCTCCCCTCTTCCACTTCCCTCCACCCTCTCTCCTTTCCTTCCCTTCACCCTCTCCTCTTCCTTTCCTTCCATCCTCTCCCCTTCCCCTTCTCTTCCTCTACTCTTTCCCCTTTCCTCCGCTTCCCCTTCCTCTACCCTCTCTCTCTCCCCTTCCTCCCCTCAGCACCCTAGTAATGGTGAGTAAGGTGCAGAGCCACAGGGAGCAGCAGGGGCCACCAGCAGCCGTCACCACCCCCAGGCCTTGACTCTGGGGGTGGCCTGCTGGGGGGCGAGGGGCAGGGGGGTGGCGGGAGTTTCAAGGTCGCCAGGTAGCATAATGAGTTTGTGAGAGCAGGTGGAGCGACTGCCAACTCACACCACCACCACCACCACCACCACCACCACTACCACTACCACCACCATTCAACAACCACCACTACCACTACTACAACCACCATCACCACCATCACCACTACCAACAACAACAACAACAACAACGCCTAGATATCCACACAAGAGGTAAGGAATTTCACACCTGAACAAACATTAAAATAACATTCCTTCAGTCACAAACCTTATTAATCAAGTAAGATCACTTCACTTCAATAAATAAATAAATAAATACAAACAATGAAAATATATCAAGTCTTATACCGACATAAAGGAAGCTTAACAAACATTACCTTACCTAACCTTACCTGACCTAACCTAACCTAACCTAACCTAACCTAACCTAACCTAACCTAACCTTACCTAACCTAACCTAACCTAACCTTACCTAACCTTACCTTACCTAACCTAACCTAACCTAACCTACCTACCTAACCTAACCTAACCTAACCTAACCTAACCTAACCTAACCTTACCTTACCTACACTCTTACCTTACGTAGTGATGGTGAGGTTATATATACATACGTAGATAGATAATGAAGTAACTAAATAGATAAATAAGTGAATACATAACTCATAATAGATAATAACATGGGTGAGGCACTTCATCACCATCACCATCACCATCATCACCATAACACCATCAGACAGCCATGTATACCTGCACCATACATACAGACACAACACACAACCCTACGTGCAAGACTAATATACGTGCACTTTTTTTCCCCCTCTTCCTCCTCAACGTGTATTTTTACCCTAAACACCAGAATAGTTCCGTCCACCACCCTCCTTTACGCTCTAGTTCGTCATGACACACACACACACAATTTTTTCTTCTTCTATATTTTTCATTTTATTTATGCATTTCGAGAATATATTTTCATCCATCACCTTTAAATATACAGTAAAAAATAAATAAATAAAAAATCTATTCAGTTTCCTCTAATATCACTTTCAGCTTCATATATAACCTCACTATCGCCTCACAACCTCATTATCACATCACTATCACCTCACAACTCACTTAAATCTCCCCTCAGCTCACTATCATCCCTTACAATCACATCAAGAGGAAGAGTAATGAGGGAGAGTAATCAGCAATCATTCCTCATTACCACACACATCATTATCTTACATCACTTCACTTTTACTCTCATACAAAACCCCAAAACCCTAAACCTCTCCCTCCCCAACATTTCTAAACCTCACTCACCCCTCCCCTTACTCTTCTTCCTCCTCCTCCTCCTCCTAACTTCCCCTACCACTATTAGACAGCCCCATCCTCTCTGTTTTCCCTGTCGAGGCCACGAGATTCGTTTCCCGTGATTAGCTAGGAATCCTGACATCACTTCATCATTCCAGCGTCTCTCTCTCTCTCTCTCTCTCTCTCTCTCTCTCTCTCTCAAATATCACGTGACACCCTGCATGACAGACAGCCTCGAAAGAATACTAATACTACTAATTGCGCTGCGCTAAATGAGGATGGGATTGT
>JAPQNM010000008.1:1039824-1062324 GCA_029783475.1 Metacarcinus magister
CTCTATCGTTTTCTCCTTCGTGTGGGAATGGAGTGGAGGGGAGAGGGAAGGACGGACCAGACCACCCACGGCTCCTCCTCACCACCTGTCCAATGATGCTACGCCAGGTGAGACCCCGCCCATCCACACCCCCGCCTACGCCCGCCGCCCCTCCCCCCCCCTCCCCCCCCCGTACTGTATGAAACGTGGATGCTCACGTTCCACAAAGAGAGACAATCCAATCTACCACAAGCGCATGACAGAGAGAGAGAGAGAGAGAGAGAGAGAGAGAGAGAGAGAGAGAGAGAGAGAGAGAGAGAGAGAGAGAGAGAGAGAGAGAGAGAGAGAGAGATATGAAGAGGTGAGGAAAGGCAGGGAGAGACAAGACGAGGTGTGTGGAGGAAGGGAAGGAAGGAGGCGAAGGGAAAGGAGGGGAAAGAGGGGAAGGATGGGAAGGGAATGGGAGGGGAAGGGGAGGGGAAAGGAAGAGAAGGGGATGGGAAGGAGAGAAAAGGGGGGAAGGGGAAGGGACAAAGAGGCATCACAGTTGTGTCATAAATCCCCAGTGTGAAGGATGTAGGGCGTGGCCTTGGTGTGCCCGGCGAAGACTACCCTCCCTTGTGTGTGTGTGTGTGTGTGTGTGTGTGTGTGTGTGTGTGTGTGTGTGTGTGTGTGTTTAGAGTGATCCTCGCAACACACACACACACACACATACACATACACAGAGCGACACACACGTTATGGTAAAAAAAAAAAAAGGAAGGAAAATACACAACTACATCCAAACACTGCATTGAAAATCTTCCTCTGTTGTGATTTATTTTTTTGTTTGTTGAAGGAGACGAAGACATGAATGAATGAATGAATGAATGAATGAAGGAATGAATGAATGAAGGAAGGAAAAGATGAAGAGATGAATGAATGAAGAGATGAATGAAGGAAGGGAGGAGTGAGTGAGTAAGTGAGTTATTTATTATACAGTGAAGTGACTTAATGAAGCTGACTGACTGGCTTAGAAAGTGTTAATGATCTTACTCCTCCTCCTCCTCCTTTCTGTTTCTCCTTCTTGTATCCCTCCTCCTCCTCCTCCTCCTCCTCCTCCTCCTCCTCCTCCTCCTCCTCCTCCTCCTCAATCCACCTCAGGAGATAAACTCATTATGGGAGACGAGGGTTGAAAGGGTGAAGGAACAACTCCCACCCACTAGGACCACACAGTCTCTCTCTCTCTCTCTCTCTCTCTCTCTCTCTCTCTCTCTCTCTCTCTCTCTCTCTCTCTCTCTCTCTCTCTCTCTCTCTCTCTCTCTCTCTCTCTCTCATGCACACAAACACACACACACGTGATAACAATGCGATTTTAAGAAGTTGAATGTTATTACGTGTGTGTGTGTGTGTGTGTGTGTGTGTGTGTGTGTCTTAGTGTAATACAAAGAGAGCACAAAGCATCCCTCATCTGTGTAATATAATACAAGTAAGTCTGACGCCCTGAAAGACCCGAAGGAAATGATAATAAATTGCTCTTCAACCTCATGGCGAGTAAATAATAATGTCGATATTTTGTGTATATTATCAACATTAAGAGAGAGAGAGAGAGAGAGAGAGAGAGAGAGAGAGAGAGAGAGAGAGAGAGAGAGAGAGAGAGAGAGAGAGAGAGAGAGAGAGAGAGGTGCACACTTGGACAATCCCTTAAGGCTATGCAACTTGGGGACTCAATTTCAGATGCACGATGGCAGGTGGTGGAGAGATTTCGACGTGGCAGAGGCGGCTGACGGCTGACGGCTGACGGCTGGTGGTAAATACTTAGGCCCGCCAGCAGGCCACTCCAACCCTCTGCACGTCGCCTCCTCACACCATCACGTCCCTGTATCTCCCTGTATGTGTGTGTTCTGGTGAGGTTATTTTGCGAGAGCCCAAGTCCCTCCCGCACTTACACCCCGCGAGTCTTTTCATCTCCTTATGTGAGTGTGTGTGATTAGGTGAGGTTACTTTGCGAGAGCCCAAGTCCCTCCCGCACCCACACACCGCGACAGTCTCTTCATCTTGTGTACGTGATGGTGTTAGTATAGTACTTCTACGTAACACACACGCCCACTACATCACCAGTACACATCAGTATCCCTTGAAAAAAGCCTAAATTTCCCTAGGGCGTTAGAAAAATGTAGGCCTACAGTCTGGTACTTAGCTAATCAACTTCCCCCAACCCCACACCCCCAGTAAGTTACCAGTAAACACACCAGTAGTTATTTGTACACGTGCACACACCAGTAACACCCTCAACACCCCAGTAACACCCTCAACACCCTAGTATATCCCTGTTGTGTGCCTGGCTCTCCCTCCTGACGAAGGCGATGACGGTGCAACGCGACGAAGAACTACAAATTGCGTTGTGATGAAAATTGATGATATTCGGAAGGGAGGAAAGGAGGAGGAGGAGGAGGAGGAGGAGGAGGAAGGGAGAAGCAGAGAGGAAGTGATGAAGGTAAAGGAGGGAAAGGGAGGGGAAGGAAGGAGGAGGAGGAGGAGGAGGTATAAAGGGATTAAGGGAAGACGGGGTTGGAATGTAGAGATGGAGTGTCGGAGGAGGAGGAGGAGGAGGAGGAGGAGGAGGTAGTGTGCTGTGAGGGGCGAAGCGAGACAGGCTGGAATCCTTGGCGTTTCCCTGACAATCACAGCGAAATACAGAACGTGAGCAGCACACACACACCCACACACACACACACACACACACACACACGTAAGGGCATGAGCTGCTTCCTCAAGTGTACGCCCTTAGCAGTAAGAAGGGGAGGGGGGGAGGTGGTAAATGGGTGTGTGGGTGAGGGTGTGGGTGGTGGGGGAATGGGTGGGTGAGGGGGTGGGCGGCGTATCAGGTGGTGACTGGTAGCGGTAAAAGGGGGGATTGAGGGGAGAGAAGGAGGGAAGAAGGGGAAGGAGGGAAACAAGAGGTAGAGAAGGGAAGTACAGAACGAGGAAAAGTTTGAAATAAGGAAGGGAGGAAGAGGTAAAGGGAGGGGGGCGGAGAGGGGGAAAAGGGGGAGTAAGGGAGAGGGTGAATATTAAGGGTTTTGCAGCAGGGATTAAGGGAAGCGCGGAGTGAAGGGAGGAAGGGAGTGTTGGTAAGCTCTTGATGGGGAGTGAGGTGGAGTGAGGGGAGGGAGAGGGAAGGGAGAGGGGAGGATAAGGCTTAAGTATCAGGGATTGGGGGTCTTTAGGGGCCTGGGATAATAAGGGTAAGGATATGGAGGTGAGGATTTGCAAAAGGAGGAGGAGGAGGAGGAGGAGGAGGAAGAGGAAGGAATCATAAGAGGAAAGAAGAGATTTAGGAAGTAAGAAAGTGAGGTGTTTTGGTAAGAGCTGGAGGTAAGAAGTGAGGGGAGACGGGAGGGAAAGAGGGGAAAGAGGAAAAGTAATGGAGGAAGGAAGTTAAGAAAAAGGGGAAACAGAGAAGCAGATTAACTGGTGGAGGGAAACTAGAGTGGTAGTGGTGGTGGTGGTGGTGGTGGTGGTGGTGGTTCTACTTATAGGTCATCACTTTTCTCACCACCAACACATCACCCTGACCTCAACACACACACACACACACACACACACACACACACACACACACACACACACACACACACACACATCTCCTCACAGTGAGAGGCTGAGGCTGGGGAGGCCACAAGAAGGAGGTCAGTGGCAAGCAGAGTCAGCGGGCGACCCACAGCTGAAGGGCCGCCGCTGTGGGGGTTAAGGGGGGGCGGGGGCGGCAGGGGAAGCAGCAGGGAGGCAGGGAGGGGAAGGGAGGAAGGTAGGCAGGGAGGGAAAGGGAGGGCGAAGGGAAGAAAGGCAGGAAGGTAGGGAGAGAAAGGAGGCAGGGACGAAGGAACGGAGAGAGGCAGGGAGGAAGGCAGGGAGACGAGAAGGAAGGGACGAAGGGAAAGGGAAGGAAGAGAAAGAAGGAATGGTAGAGAAAAAGAGTAAAGTAAAGAGTGAGGAGAAGAGAAGAAAGAATGAACTGGAAGAATGAAAATGAAATAAAACAAAAACCCGATTTGAGGGAAGAGAAAATTGAATAAATAAAACTGAATACAAGGAAATTGAGATAGATAAAGGATGGAGAGGGGAAGGAAGGGAAGGTAAATGGAAGTAAGGAGGTAAAGAAAGGAAGGGAAGGACAGAGGATCAGGTAAGGACACAGAAACAACAGGTAACATTAAGTAGATCTATAGTTTAGTCATCTATACAATTTTTATATATTTTAGCGAACAGTATAGAGGAAAATAGAATAACAGGAGGAGGAGGAGGAGGAGGAGGAGGAGGAGGAGGAGGAGAGGAGGAGGAGGAGGAGGGGTTTACAATAGTCATAACGAGAAATCAAGTGGAATGTGGAAAGTGTCAAAAAACAATTAAAAAAAAAGGGTGAAAAAAATTGTTGGGGAATGAAAACACATCAACTGTAACTCAAACTGACGCCATGTGTGTGTGTGTGTGTGTGTGTGTGTGTGTGTGTGTGTGTGTGTGTGTGTGTGTGTGTGTGTGTGTGTGTGTGTGTGTGTGTGTGTGTGTGTGTCCTTCATTCTCGTGACGGACACTTTCCAAAACGAGACACATTAGATTACCTCAGATATTGAAGACTCGTCCGTCTCTCTCTCTCTCTCTCTCTCTCTCTCTCTCTCTCTCTCTCTCTCTCTCTCTCTCTCTCTCTCTCTCTCTCTCTCTCTCTCTCTCGTTTCCTTCCTATCGCATTAAAAGGAAGAAATTTTCGCGTCAACATTTTTTTTTTCCTTCCTCCAATATATTTTACCCTTAGTTTATTTTTTCCATCGCTGTAATTACCTGTGTGTGTGTGTGTGTGTGTGTGTGTGTGTGTGTGTGTGTGTGTGTGTGTGTGTGTGTGTGTGTGTGTGTGTGTGTGTGTGTGATGACCTTGTAAACAAACACCTTTCACTCTCCTGCCCAACACACACACACACACACACAATCACACACACACACTTCTGACACATTCCAGACCGAGATGTGACCCACATTCTCACGCCGCCAATCTGTCACGCCCATCTCTATCACGCCCTTCTCTGTCACGCCCTTACCTCGCCTCACCCTTCGCTGGTCTCGCACACAACACTTAATCACTGTCCACTGCGAGACACGAGGGAGAGAGACAGAGACATAGAGAAGATGCATCAATGTAAAACTCGAAACAAATAGAAAACGAAGGTGAATGGAAATATTATAGTTTACCCTTCACCTCCTCCTCCTCCTCCTTACTGATGCTTAGTCCTAGACACTTACTACTTCAAGGACCAGGTCAGCTTCAAGGGGGAGGTAGGTCGGTCGGTAGGTTAGGGAGGTGGGGGGGAGGTAGTTCTGCCATCTTACCTGGAACAAAGGAAAAAGAAAACAGTCAGCATCACATGAAAATAATGAGATGAAAAGATGAAGTAATATTATAATCAGCTTTTTGAAGAAACACGAGATGAATTGACGTATTAAGTTATATTGAACTGAGAGAGAGAGAGAGAGAGAGAGAGAGAGAGAGAGAGAGAGAGAGAGAGAGAGAGAGAGAGAGAGAGAGAGAGAGAGAGAGAGAGAGAGAGAGAGAGAGAGAGAGTAATGACGTCAGAGGGAGACCTGCAAGACACAAAGGGCGTGACAAAGACCAGGAAACGAAGCAAAATAAACGAAAGAGGAGAAAGAAAAGAAAAGAAGAGAGAGAGAGAGAGAGAGAGAGAGAGAGAGAGAGAGAGAGAGAGAGAGAGAGAGAGAGAGAGAGAGAGAGAGAGAGAGAGAGTGTTATGTTACTACAGCTTGAAATTAAATACATAGCTACTATATAAAGAATAATGAGAGAAAATTCATCGGACTTCGAAAACAAAAGAAAAAAATAAATAAATACAAGAGTAAGATAAAAAAAAAAAAATAAATAAATAAAATAAACCAAATTAAACCAAGAAAACTGCAATTAGAAAAAAGAAAAAAAGAAGAAACAAGGAGGAAAGAAAAAAAAAGAACAAAAGAACAAAAGATAAACAAGAAAAATAAATAACACTTGAAAATGGAGGAAGAAAACGACGGAGAAAAGAAGAAACGAAAAGAACGAAAGAAAGGAAGAACAGAAAGGAAGAAAAGGAGTAAGGACTTAAATAACAGGAACAGCGAAGGAGGGAAGGAAACAAGTAAAGGTTAGATATAAACACACACACACACACACACACACACACACACACACACACACACACACACACACACACACACACACACACACATCACAAACAGAGACTCGAACGTATATAAATCAAGATAAATTTAATAAAACACGTTCAAATTAATAAAAAAAAAACATATACATATACAATGACACTTAAATAATGAAACAATGAATATAAAACAATAAAATTAATAAAAAAATCACATATATAATGAATAAAACACGGTCAAATTAATAATAAAAAACAATATATACACACACACAATCCTACAATCCTACAACAGCATCCTACATGACTCCTACACGTACTAACACCATCCTACATATATAGATCGAAATCCTACACACTCCTTCGTCATTTCTACAGGACCTTACACCCTCCTACATACTCCTACACACTCCTACGTGCATTCAAACCTCATACTTTATTTTACACTCATCATCATCATCATCATTATTATCATCATTGTATACATTATTTTTGTTTTCATATTTCTAAAAACTTTTTCTTCAATTCTCTTAAGTTTTCGTTCTACTTCAATACTTATGGTCATCACACAATTTCTCTCTCTCTCTCTCTCCTCTCTCTCTCTCTCTCTCTCTCTCTCTCTCTCTCTCTCTCTCTCTCTCTCTCTCTCTCTCTCGCTTTCTCCCATACCAAAAACACCCACACACTCGCCCACCTTAAATTTCTCTAACCTAACACACTCGCCCACGCACACACACCCACAACAGCTTTCTCCCACATCCACCCTCACACACACACACACACACACACACACACACACACACACCTTATCCTCTCCCACACACAGTTTCCCCTCCAACCTATATCCCACATAATGCTACCTTCACCCTCCCACACACTCCATACACACACACACACACACACACACACACACACACACACACACACACACACACCTTCCCACGCCCATATTTTCTCCTGTAAAGGGAAACAGGATCAACTTTCACGATATAGATGTAAAAAATTGAGAGAGAGAGAGAGAGAGAGAGAGAGAGAGAGAGAGAGAGAGAGAGAGAGAGAGAGAGAGAGAGAGAGAGAGAGAGAGAGAGTGAGTTAGGTATATTTCCTTATATAGAAATATTTACGTCCACAGAGGGAATGTTCAGACTAAATTAATTAATATAACTGGAATTCGTGTGTGTGTGTGTGTGTGTGTGTGTGTGTGTGTGTGTGTGTGTGTGTGTGTGTGTGTGTGTGTGTGTGTGTGTACATGTCACAGCATAACACGACGAAATTCACACACACACACACACACACACACACCAAAAAAAAAGTAATACTAGCATGACAAAATTCTTTCCCAACATGAGACAAGAAAATGACAATGAAAAAAAAATAATAAAATAAAATAAAATAATAATAATAATAATAAATAAAACGAGAGAAAAAAAAAACCAAATAAAAACAAGGAAACAAAGGCCAAGTGACAATATTAAAACACAGGTGTGCATGTTTGGTTACCTGTGTTCATTTGGAGGTGTTTTCAAGTTTTTTTTTCAGTAACAGCTCTCCTCTCTCTCTCTCTCTCTCTCTCTCTCTCTCTCTCTCTCTCTCTCTCTCTCTCTCTCTCTCTGTACACGCGCGCACACTCAAAAAAGATAAGGAAAGAGAGAGAGAAAAGCATTAACAAAAACTCATCCACCTAACAACTGTAACAGCGACTACTACTACTACTACCTAACCTAACCTAACCTAACCTACGACTACGACTACGACTACGACGACGACGACGACTACTACTACTACTACTACTACTACCACTACTACTACTACTACTACTACTACTACCACTACTACTACTACCACCATCACCACCACAACCCTAACCAGTTCTTGCCACCTGCCATCGAGTTTCTGGACCCGGAGGGGATGGATTCTTAGGAGGAGGAGGAGGAGGAGGAGGAGGAGGAGGAGGAGGAGGAGGAGGAGGAGGAGGAGGAGGAGGAGGAGGAGGAGGAGGAGGAGGGGCACATGAGTACTAAGCAGGGCGTGCAGTCACCTGCTGCTGCCCCTAGGCGACCCAACCCTTCTCCACCACTACTACCACCATCACTACCACCACAACTACTACTACTACTACTACTACTACTACTACTACTACTACTACTACTACTACTACTACTACCACCATCACTACCACCACAACT
Source organism: Metacarcinus magister (assembly GCA_029783475.1). Lineage (NCBI taxonomy): Eukaryota > Metazoa > Arthropoda > Malacostraca > Decapoda > Cancridae > Metacarcinus > Metacarcinus magister. The sequence goes on from JAPQNM010000008.1 coordinate 1,048,169, forward strand.
ACTACTACTACTACTACTACTACTACTACTACTACTACTACTACTACTACCACCATCACTACCACCACAACTACTACTACTACTACTACTACTACTACTACTACTACTACTACTACTACTACTACTACCACCACTATTACAACTACTACCACCACCACCACTACTACTACTACTACCACCACTACTACTACTATTATACTACTACTATTACTACCATCACTATTACTACCACCATCACTAAACTACTACTACTACTATAACTACTACCACCATCACTACTACTACCAATCACCAATTAACTTTCCTTTTTGAACCCATCACCACCACCACCACCACCACCACCACCACCACCACCACCACCACCACCACCACCATCATCATCACCATCATCATCATCAGCATACAAACACCAATGAACAATTAATACAAAACAAGAGGGGAAAAGGGGAAATAAAGAGAGAGAGAGAGAGAGAGAGAGAGAGAGAGAGAGAGAGAGAGAGAGAGAGAGAGAGAGAGAGAGAGAGAGAGAGAGAGAGAGAGAGAGAGAGAGACATTAACTAAAACCAAGAGGGAAAAAAACTTGGGAGGGAAAGAAAAGAAAATAAAGTATGAGGAAGAAAGGATATGAAACGGAAAATGAAGAGAGACTGAAATGAGGAAACTTATTATGAGTCTGAAACTAAAGGAGGATTTCAGGCCAGTAATTGTGAGGCTAAATTAGTGTTGAGGAAATGAGGAAAGGAGAGAGAGGGAGGGAGGGAGGGAGGGAGGGAGGGAGGGAGGGAGGGAGGGAGGGAGGGAGGGAGGGAGGGAGGGAGGGAAAGAGGGAGGGAGGGAGGGATGTGAAGGAGAGGGATGGGGAGGAGAGAGGGAGGGATGAAGGGCGAGAGAATGAAGATAGGAATGGATGCAAGGAAGTGAAGGGGAGTGAAGGGGAAGGGATGAGGTGATGGGGAGTGGAAGGGATGGGAGTGGAAGGGGAGGGACGAAGAAGTGGGACTGTCGGAGAGGAGTTATTCTGGAGTGAGGAAGACTAAGAGGGAGTGAGGGAGTGAGGGAGTGAGTGAGGGAGTAAAGGACGACATGAACCTGATAAAGAGACATCTAATAAAAACATGCACTCACTCCGTACTGGTGACATCTCTCTCTCTCTCTCTCTCTCTCTCTCTCTCTCTCTCTCTCTCTCTCTCTCTCTCTCTCTCTCTCTCTCTCTCTCTCTCTCACACAGTCCTTTGGCAGCCATATTGGATTACGGAGAGTGTCACAGCCATCCTCGTCTTGGGCTTCGGGACACACATCATAAACTGGCTAACAAGGCCTTGGTAAGCTTGTTTGTGGCACCGGTTACGCCCCTCTTGTCACCCTCCTCCCCACCCTTGGAAGGAGGTTACGTATATATTTTCCTTGCCATGACGCCATCACCTTGTTAGTCGTATAGTATTATTTTTACTACTACGACGAAATCCCACACAATCATTCTTCCTTGCTCCACCCTCTTACTAATACAGCGCCTCGTTAACATGGGATTAGTAAAGCAGGATATAGTCACGTCCTTCCTACAGCCTCTAGACGCGCCTCCTGCTCTGGGTTTAATAAGACGCTTCAAGTGGGGGCGGGAACAACACCTTCTGTAGCCTGGTGGTGGTGGTGGTGGTGGTGTTCCGTTAACGATGCCGCGGTGATTTTTGTCCGTGCAGCTGTAATTACTTCTCTGTTAACTACTCTTGTGTTCTTTACAGGTAGGTCCATGCAGCACCACGCTCGTCTGCCGCTGCGATGATTGCATTCAATGTTTTTCTTGTTCAGTGCCTCCCAAGCCGCTCCAGTACACCTTCCTACACCTACGTCCTGGTGGTGGTGGTGGTGGTGGTGGTGGTGGTGGTGTGGTGGTGTGGTGGTGGTGGTGGTGGTGGTGGTGGTGTGACATTATCAACTCCGGCAAAAAGTTGGAGGCAAGAACAAGGACCACGAAGCAGCCCACCCAAAGACCCGGACACCTCGAGGGCCGGGACGTGATGCCTCAACTGAAGTGTGTGGTAGAGGACGACGACGGAGGAGACTAAGCCAAACCTGCATGACGAGGAATGTTATAGAACCTTTACGTTAGAATGAAACACGTGATAATGCTCTGTCCATCATCATCATCATTACTGGAAGCCATTAACTCGTGCCTCTACTGTTTGCTTATTCCCCTTCACCCAAGTTAGTTTCCTGGTTCCTTCGTTCCAGCTCACCGTCTATCCATTCCTTGGTTCTGCATCCCTGGCCACCCGTCCCGCCGCCCTGCCTAGCCATGACCAGCGGGAGGCACCACCACTCCGCCTCTCACCGTCAGGAGCCACATTCCACATCAGTCACGTCACGAACCTGTCTCATCACTCCCACGGGTGTCGCCATTACTCCCCTTATGAGCCAGCGTCACCCACACACCTAACACTTTACACACACTCCCACACTCCGCTCTTCGCCTCGCTCCCACACTCCTTGGTTGAGGGGCGCCGTGCTCAATCCTCCCCGTGCCTCGTGCCCCTCGCCTTGAGACCTCCGGGGCCATAATGCGCGTGCAACAAAGACCGCGCGGAGAGGTCAGGGCAGAGCTGTGAGGTCACGCGGTTATGACAGGTGTAGGGTCAAGGGTCGCGTGAGTGACCTGCTAGCGTGGGAACACAGCTTCGAACACCACAAAGCCAGCCACTGCAACGCCTCCTCCAGGGACAACCTCAGCCCTTCTCTTCCCTTGCCTTCCCTTCCTTTCCCTTCCCTTCCTTTCCTTTCCTTTCCCTTCCCTTCCCTTTCCTTTCCTTTCCTTTCCTTTCCATTCCCTCTTTACATGAACACTTTCTCCTTCCTCCCTGTTTCAACTCCTTTCCCTCCTCTTCTATGTTTCCCTCCTCTGCTTCTGCTCCTTCACCTCTACTTTTTTCCTCCTTTTTTTCCCCTTCCTCAAGTCACCTAAGAGTTACCTTTGTGGATTCTGGACTTAAATTTCTTTGGTGTTCCTCGCAAGTCTATATTTGAGACTTACCAGCGGAACAGAACACAATATAACACAGGCGGGAGAGGCTATGGCTGGCGGAACAGAGGGTACAGTTGGCAGGAGGGTCAGGCAGGCAGGGAGGAGGGAGGAGGGAGGTACCGTTGGTGGAGCAGAGCGCGAAAGTCAAGGTCCACCAAGTCTTCCACACCACAAAATCCACTTCTGCCGCTAAACACAATCGAGGTGGTTTTTTTGTGCGGCTTCAAGACAGTTACGGCAATGAACTGCAACTGAAATGTCACGAGTGTTGATTGTATTCGATGTGGTTGGCTGCCCGCTAGACCACCACAACACCAACACCACTACCACCACCACAACACCACTACCACCACCACCACCACTACCACCACCAAATCCACGCCACATTATAACCTTCCTGTAGTGTAAATAATATTCCTGTTAACCTAAATAAAATGATACTAAAAGCTACATACTATTTTATTTTATTATTCTGCAGCAAAGCATTCGACTATTATTATTATTATGCAAATGTCGGAGTGAAACCTTGTAACTTATATTCGCCTCTTCTTCTTTTTTTCTCTCTCTCTCTCTTTTACTTCTGTGCGGGTCCCAGGATGCAAGAATTCGGCGTCATTATCATCGCGTGGACACCAGTTGTTGGCTTGACAAAATGAGTGGAAGATTTAACCTTTATCGCGCGTGTCCAGCGTTCACTAATGAGCTGCAGCGGACGAAGGCAAACAGGAGGACAAAGAGCTGCTGGCGCTATCTAACAACTGCATCGAGAAAGAGAGAGAGAGAGAGAGAGAGAGAGAGAGAGAGAGAGAGAGAGAGAGAGAGAGAGAGAGAGAGAGAGAGAGAGAGAGAGAGAGAGAGAGACTAAAAGTTATAATAAATTCACTAGTTGCTATACATTTTCTCAAACCTCCTCCTCCTCCTCCTCCTCCTCCTCCTACAACACCTGAACTTAAAACTGAACTGTAAAACGAGGAAAGAAAATAATAAATCGTGTATATGACAATAGTTCTTCTGCGAGTTCCCGACACGCACACGCACACACACACACACACACACACACACAGGAGGGAGGGAAAAAAAGAGGGAAAAAAAAAAACACTCACAAAACGTTCAATTTAGCGTTTCACAATAACAGGAGGAAGGAAGGAAAACTGAACACATGACCTGACCTGCCCCACCCACCCACCCACCCATCTCACTCACTCACTATTACACCTCACAACCCAGACCTTTAATAGTGACAACACAGCGGTAACTTACAACTCAGCACCATTCTTCACCCCAGCGGACGTAACACCACAACACATAACACAGGGGGGCGTGGGGGGGCGGGGGGTGAAGGGGTGAGGTGAGGAGGCACAGCAGGGTGACATGAGGTGGTGAAATGTACAAACCGTTTAGAAGCGCAAAACACACACCCTCGATTATAAAAACTGCTTCTCTGCTGCTACTTTCACCAGCAGCAGTGACGGGGCGGAGAGGGGAGGGGGGCGTTTCAGCAGCAAGGGGTCGAACGGCAGAGTTTAAAGTCACGTTCAGCGGCACACACACACACCCACCCACACACACACACACTCCCACGCAGCCTAACAAAGCCTCACTGCTACTCCTCCTCATAACTACTACTATAACGACCTTTAAGTTACTACCACACCATCTCATAACTAAAATTTACTCTCCACTTACATAACTCCATCCACTACTACTACTACTACTACTATATTTACTATATCAATGGTCTTTACTCTCGTCCTATATAACTACTACTACCACCACCACCATCTCTCTCTCCCTTATGGTCCCACTGAACACACTTTTTACTCGTAGTGTTTACCTGCAGCCGCCAGCCCCAACACCTCCTTTCAAGCTTCCCTCCCTGCACCGTTACACTCACTCACTACACATACCTCGCGTGGCTGCATGGGTAAGGTAAGGTAAGGTAAGGTAAGGCGCGATGACGGTACAAAACGGTGCATCTACAATAGTTTTTTTTTAAGCTACACGTTGCCCTCTACCGTGTTTCCCTTCACATAGAGACTGAAGAAATGCGTGTGTGTATGAGAGAGAAAGAAAGAGAAAGAAAGAGTAATAAAAAATACCGTTCCAAGACTTAATAGGCAAAAAAAAAGTAGCAGATCAACTTAAAATACTCGACCAAACCAGACCAGAAAGAAAAAAAAGAGAAAAAAAAGAAAGAAAGAAAGAATAGAACAAAAAACGAGAGAGCAGCGGTAAACAGGAATCGAACACGGGTCAAGAGATCGCTAAGTCACCACCGCAATCACACAGCCAACCACCACCACCCCCGCCCCCGCCCCCGCCCGCCCTTAACGAAACCCACGCCCTCACAGCTTACCTCCGTCCCCTTTCCCCTTTCCTCTTTCCCCTCAAAATAACGCTGGTTCTCTAAGGGGTTACATAATGGTACTCGTCTCTAGCTTTAATGTCTGTCTTTCCACTCCCATTTTTTTCCCCTTTTCAAATTACTCAAGAAGGGGAAACATAAGTAAAGATTTCGTCATGATTACCTACTCTTTTTTTTCTCTCCCTCCCTATAATGGTGATGTTAGAATGTGTATGACTGTGTGGTTGGTTACTGTTATTATTACTACAACTATTTCTTCTTCTTGTTCTTCTTCATCTAACTTCTTTTTCTGTTACTTTTTTTCCTCCTATCTTCAAATATTTTCCATTAACGGAGTATATATATAACCTTTTCTATTTTCTATATTTTTTTCCCCCGCCTCAATTAATATTAAACGCTGAACGTGTCTATTATTATTCCATCATTTATTTTCTTTCCCTTCTTACGACAAGCAGTTCTAAAAGGAGGATTATCAAGTTCATTAAATCGTAACAAATTGCGTTAACATTTTTCAAGACAAGACAATGGTTAGTTATTCGATTAACAGGAACAGTTTGCAAGGTGTGACTGTTGAACTGACTGTGAACTGACTGTGAACTGACTTTGAACTGACTTTCAACATTTAACTGACGCGCAAACCGGGTCATTTTTTTTTTCTTCTCCTTCTAACTCTCTCTCTCTATTGTATTCTCAAATGTGTTCACCTTTTACTCCGCTTTCATACGTGTAAATAAAATAAAATACAATAAAAAAAAGATCTGAAAGGAATAACAAACAGTTTACAAAGACAATATTTACCATTACTCGCTTTAACTTTAATTTTTTCTGTATTATTTTTTCTTTTTAATCAGCTTTGCATTAACGGTACAGCACACATTCTTAATTACTGCTTTATATTCATCTGCTGCTGCTGCTGCTGCTGCTGCTGCTCGACCTCATTTCCATAACTGTACCAACGACACCAATTCATTCATAATACTACACACATGCTAAGTAACGCACACAGGTGACTCTCACGTACACACACACACACACACACACACACACACACACACAAGCCTGCCCCTCACGTCCTTACCTTTACCTTCCTGCCCTCACCCACCCACTCTTCCTCCCTCCATCTAGTACAGGCTTCTTACCCTCGCCGCCCACAACACTGGCCTCCCCAACCTTACATCCGCCCATTACGCCAACAAGGTTACGGTAACGCCCTCAAAACACCCCACAGATACCATCCAAACGGCGCACTAAACAACTACTACGTGAGTGTCTGTAAACCTCACTTCCTCCTCCTCCTCCTCCTCGTCTTCTTCCTCTTCCTCCTCCTCCTCCTCCTCCTCCTCGTCAGGTTTCCCACACCTTCGATCCAGCGGTACTTCCCTCCGTCTTCCCTTCCCTTCCCTTCTTCCTCTGTCTTCCAATTTCTGAACTTCCCTCCAAACGGACATGGACCATCTCTCTCCACGGCTCCACACGCCTCATACTTCTTCAACACAATTCTCAACCTGTCACTGATCCTAACCACGAACGCACGCCTGCACACACACACACACACACACACACACACACACACACACACACACACACACACCTCCCTGCTACGCCACACCTGTAGGAGTGGAAGTAACACGCATCTCGTTCAGTCTTCCAAGCTACTTCACGACCCCATTCCCGCCAGTTTTCCCACGGCGAGACGGGGGAAGGGAGGAAGGGGAGGAAGGGGAGGAAGGGGAGGAGGTAAGAGTGATGGTCCGTGGGGAGTGAGAAGTACAGAGAAGGGAGTGATGGAGTGATGATAGTCTACAAGGAAGGACGAGAACGGGACGGCAGGTAAAAGAAAGCTAGATATGATAGACTCTTTTGAAGACAGTCCCACCATAGTTTCAAGTCCGAGGCGGCTGTAGCAGGGCGTGACGCGGTAATCTAAGAGACATTATATAGCTTTGTGGACACGCTGGACGAGGCTGGGTGGGTGACGTGACGGCGTGGTCCTCGTCGCTGGTGGTGAGGGAACAGAGAACTTGAGACACGCAAGGGGAGATGTGAAAGCTGGTTACGGGTTGGTGGAGGTGGTAATGAGTGGTGAAGGTTGGCGGTGGTGGTGGTGGTGGTGGTGGTGGTGGTGGTGGTGGTGGTGGTGGTGGTGGTGGAAGGGTGTGCGTTGAGGGCGTGAGTGAATGATGAGGTGGAGTGAGTGACTGTGGCGCAAGAATGAGTGAGTTTCCTGCCCTCCATCACCCCACATCCACCTCTAACGACCCCTGCCCCACCACCCCCACCACCACCACCCCCACCACCACCTTGATCTAGTTACGTGGGAAACATATACACACACACACACACACACACACACACACACATCCGTTTGAGCAGGACACAAGCCACCTGCCTCACACACCCACCACAAGCATCCCACCAACACCTCATCCCCCGCACATCATTAACATACATTCCCCAGCCCACCACACCCCCCAGCCTCCTTCCCCTCGTGGGCGGACCTGCACACACTCGCCTTCACCCCTTCACCCCACACACTCAACACTCAAGCAAACATCATAACCACTAGAAGAAAAACAAAAGAACCACAAACTTATTTACTTTCTTTCTTTCTTCAGTTTGATATGATGTGTGTGTGTGTGTGTGTGTGTGTGTGTGTGTGTGTGTGTGTGTGTGTGTGTGTGTGTGTGTGTGTGTGTGTGTGTGTTTTGATGCGTTTAACCTCAATACTCGGATTAACATTTTGAACGCAAGTAGAAGTCGCATGTTTTACGAGTAACTCATGAATACATAATATAAACACACACACACACACACACACACACACACACACACACACACACACACACACACACACACACAAAAACAAACTTTCACTGTGCACCTGACTCATTCACGCCTCCACACACACAAACACACACCTGCTTGCCTGCATATATGTGCGTGTGTATGTATGTATGTCTGTGTATATTGAACTGAGTCATTCACATAAATATACACATTCAAAAATGTTCAGAGTTGTTTGAAGAAAAAAAAAAACGAATAAGTCAACCAAACTTCCTCCCTCAAAAAAAAAATAAAATAAAATAAAATAAAATAAATAAATAAAATAAAATAAAATAAAATAAAATAAAATAAATAAATAAATAAATAAATAAATAAATAAGAATAATAAAACCACTATTGAAAACTGCAATAAATCAACTATTATTATGAATCCAAACACTCACTGAGACTCAAACAATTTTATCTTATCGCGTCATTCAAAACCACGGGGAGGGAGACGAGGGAAGGCAGGGAGGGCAGGGCAGGGCAGGGCGGGAAGCTGGGTATGCGGGGCTGTGCGGGACGGGGCTGTGCGAGGCGATGCTGTGTGGGGCTGTGCGGGGCTGTGACATGCTCCTCGCGGCACCAACACCACCACAGGACAATCATTAACTTAAATCCAAGGGTCACGATGGCATGGGTCACGTCGGAAGCCTTCAATCTAAGCTCCATTAACCTCAACTTCAGCGGAGGAACGGTAAGGTGGAGGGGGTGGAGGGGGGAGGTAAGGGTGAAGGGGGTGGAGGGGGGAGGTAAGGGTGGAGGGGGGAGGTAAGGTGGAGGGAAAGCTCGGTCGGTACGTGGAGGAAAAATGGATGGAAGGAAGGAAGAAAGAAAGAAAGAAAGTCATGGAGGAAATAACTTCTGAGAAAAGACTTAATGACTGCGAGGATTATTTTTTTTCCCAATTCTTCTTGTCTTCTAATGATTCAATTCAATGATTACTTATAAATTCTGCAATACTACTAAAACAAAAACTATAAAGCTTACATACTACTATACTACTACTACTACCACTACTACTACTACTACTACTACTACTACTACTACTACTACTACTACTACTACTACTACTACTACTACCACTACCACTACTACTACTACTACTACTACTACCACTACTACTACTACTACTACTACTACTACTACCACTACTACTACTACCACTATACTACTACTACTACTACTACTACTACTACTATTACTACTACTACTACTACTACTACTACTACTACTACTACTACTACTACTACTACTACTACTACTACTACTACTACTACTACTACTCTTTATATAACAGAGGAACAAGGACAGGGAATACGATCTCAATACTAAGAGGAGGAGGAGGAGGAGGAGGAGGAGGAGGAGGAGGAGGAGGAGGAGGAGGAGGAGGAGGAGGATGAAGAGGAGGAGGAGGAGGAGGAGGAAAGGGAAGGCCAGTAGCACGAGATGAATAAAACAATTACACTCATTTGTCGTGGCTGCAACTCTGTCTTCCTCCTCCTCCTCCTCCTCCTCCTCACTGTACCGACAAAGAGAAGGAAGTGAGAGAGAAACAAATGAATGTGCATCAACTCTTTGGCAAGGATACTTAACTCACTCACTCTCTCTCTCTCTCTCTCTCTCTCTCTCTCTCTCTCTCTCTCTCTCTCTCTCTCTCTCTCTCTCTCTCTCTCTCTATCTATCTCCCGGACTTCAGAACCGGACTCTATGTAACCGAGGGGAAGGAGAGAGAAGGGAGGTAAAAGGGGAGAGAAGGAGGGGAAAGGAGAGACGACGTAGAAGAGGAAAGGGAAGGAATAGATAACAGGTAAGGAGATAGATACTTAAGAGGAGAGGGAGAGAAGGGAGAGGGAGGGGAAGGAGGAACAGATGGTGGTGGTGGTGGTGGTGGTGGTGGTGTGGTGGTGTGGTGGTGGTGGTGGTGGTGGTGGTGGTGGTGGTGGTGGCCTCTCACGCTAAACGCTCTTCTTTTTTTTTTTTTCTCTCCATTCTCCTCTCAGTCTCTTCATTTCATACTTCTTGATCCCAAATTACATGCATTCTTTTTTTTCTCTCCTTCTCCTCATCTCCGTTTTCTTTGCCTCAAGGTGATTACTTCTGAAGGAAACTTTTATTCTTTTGTTTTTTTATTATTTATTTTCATTTTTTTATTTTTCATTTTTATTCTATTATTATTTGTATTTTTTTTTATAAGTAAGTGTCTTAAAAGAGTCGATTTATCTTGGTTTTTAGCGCTTAACTTAATAATAATAATAATAATAATAATAATAATAATAATAATAATAATAATAATAATAATAATAATAATAACAATAACCATAATAATAATAATAATCCCTTTATCTTATCTTCAACGGAATTATATCAACTTAAATTTATTTTGTACATATTTTTTTCTTCTTCAATAATTCAATTCAATTCTTAAAGTTCATTTCGTTTATATATCTATTATTATTATTTTTATTTTTACTTCCTTGGTGGTGGTGGTGGTGGTGGTGTTGCAAGGCCTCCGTTGACTTGCCTCACAACACCACCAACACCACAACATCGTCTTTCCGTCACGCACGCAGCCAAGGGAAGGAGGCTGAGGAACGCACGCAACACTCCTCTTGTGACCACACCCGCCCACCCGCCCCCCCTCCCCATTCCCCTCCCTCTCGCCACACACATGCACTCCCTCCCTTCTTCCTCCTTACTCTCCCTTCACCGCCACCACCAACTCCAGGACCTGCACGCCACACACACACACACACACACACACACACACATATGCACGTCACGTCTAGTTGGTGTGTGACAAGAGGCTTTCGAGGCTAAGTTATTGGTGGTGGTGGTGGTGGTGGTGGTGGTGGTGGTGGTGGTGGTGGTGGTGGTGGTGGTGGTGGTGGTGGTGGTGATGATTACTATTGCATTCATCACATCCTTACTGTATTAATCTGGGTATTAACATATATTTTTTTTCATAATTAATCAGTAATATAAACTAATATATATGCAATAGACTCGAGTAGGTGAAGGTCAAGACGCCATTACGAATATTTATCACACAAGTACACGTCATTAAATAGATAGATAGGTAGGTGGATAAATAAATAAATAAATAAACAAATAGATAAATGGTTCGATAGGATCAACATGACGGATGGCGAAGCTTGGTGACACACACACACACACACACACACACACATTAAGGTCACACGCACACCGCCGCCCCTTACGTCAACACGAGTAACAGTAAATAGCCTCTGTATGCACCCACCCACCGCCCACCACACACTGCCCACTGCCCACCCACCGTCGTCCCTCACTACCAGTCCACACTCCCGCTACCTGTTGTGCCCCCCCCCCCGTCTCCACACCAGCTGCCGTGCTCCCACCCCTCCTTCGTTACCTGGCCTGCCTCCCCTACCTAGCCGGGCACTAGCACGCCTCAGCATCCTTCCCTGTACTACGCTACCTCGCAGGATATCTTATCACATAAAACGAGGCAAGGGCCCCGGCAGGTAGTAGGATGCCGCTGCCCGCCGCCCGCCGCCTTGCAGACGTACCGCGGCCGCATGTTACGCATTTCGGTGTCCGCTCTGCTGGCCAGCCTCTTGTACGAGTGACCCGCCGCGGCTCAGAGGGTGAAACGTGTTTTAGAAAGTGGTGTCCCGAGGCGCGGGGGGACAGGTGCGGCGGGGAAGCAGTCATCCCGCACCGTGTTGACAACCAGGCTGCTGCTGCTGCTGCTGCTGCTGCTGCTGCTGCTGCTGCTGCTGCTACTGCTGCTGCTGCTGCTGCTGCTGCTGCTGTTGCTGCTGTTGCTGCTGCTGCTGCTGCTGCTGCTGCTGCTGCTGCTGCTGCTGCTGCTGCTGCTGCTGCTGCTGCCTCACCACGGTCTGTTCCTCAAGGTTCCTTTCTTCACGAATCCAATATAAATGTGGCGCAAGTTTGTCTAAAAAACCCATCGATAAACGCGGCCAACATAAAGAAGATGAAGAATGAATACAGGAACAAGTGGAGGCAATAAGTTGTGTTAGTAATTATAGGCAGCGAACACCGGCGTCCTCGAGCATGGAATTGTACTCAGAAGAACAGCATTGTGTCACCTTGAGTGTGAGGGAACTGAACCTGGAAGCGGCGGCGGCGGCGGGCACTCCAAGGTCCTGTTGCCAGGCTGCTGCTGCTGCTGCTGCTGCTGCTGCTGCTGCTGCTGCTGCTGCTGCTGCTGCTGCACCGCCACCACTACTGTGTGAAGCTGATTTGACCTTAAACTGAATCACGCGCTACTCTTCATGCTGCAAATATTAATGGTTCAATTCACAACACTGAGGGGGGGGAGCGTCATTGGGGGGGCGCGTGCGGGCAGGCAAAAGGCGCCGGTGTGGTGGTGCCCTGACGGCATATCCTCGTCCCGCCGCCCACACTCACGTCACTTGCGGTCAACCGATCATGTGTCACAGGTGACGTCACCCAAGCCGTTACGTGATCCGCCTCAACCGCCTCCTGCCCCGTGCCCCGTGGTGTACATCCGGGGCGCGGCGTACCTGGCGTGCGTCCCGCCAACCAGGGCGTGCAGTCACCAGTCACCGTCGCCACCCGGGGCCACGTCCGCCGTACACTCACCGATAACAAAGTAACATGACCACAAAACCAACACAAAAACCAGGACACACCAGGAAAACCAGTGGCGGCGGCGGCGGCGGACACGGTGGCCCCGACTCTGAGGTGAGCGATGCAACGAGGCCAGAGACCCCGAGGCACACGCAACACTTGTACCCAGTAGAGGCAGAGGCAAGTACCCGTCCTGGCCGCGGGGAGCACGGGAGGTGAAAGGCGGAGGGAGGTAAAGTGGAGGTGAAGTGGAGGCACCTTGTGTACTTGGGGAGGGTGGGGGGCGGCTGATCAAGGCACGAGGGGGGGAGAGGGGAGGAGGACATAGGACTATAGGAACAACAGGTAATACATAGCCTATTGTGTTATAACGAGGTTACTTAGTGGTATTGGAGGAGGAGGAGGAGGAGGAGGAGGAGGAGGAGGAGGAGGAGGAGGAGGAGGAGGAGGAGGAGGAGAAAAAGAAGAGAGGAGGAGGAGGAGGAGGAGGAGGAGGAGGAGGAGGAGGAGGAGGAGGAGGAGAAGGAGGGTTCAGCGGGTACTATTCTTACTGACCTGTACTCTGTGAACTAAACTATTTCTTCCCAACGCCAGATCGTCCCCGCTAAGAACACACAGCACAGCGCCTCGACACCCTCAACACGTGCCAGCCTCTTAGCCAACCCATTCTCACACCAACAACACAACACACAATTGAAACCTTCACCTGGTGCCCCTAATATTGCCTCGGAAGCTGCTACGCCTCTCTCCAAGGACACCCAGCGAGAGCGAGAGAGAGAGAGAGAGAGAGAGAGAGAGAGAGAGAGAGAGAGAGAGAGAGAGAGAGAGAGAGAGATAATAATAAAAAAAAAAAGCAATCTTCACTTAACAAGATAACATTACCCTTGAGGTGAAAGGAAACAACACGCTCAAAACAAACACAAACACATAACATTACCACACCACAACGCACCACCATCCTCCTCCTCCACCACCACTCCACCACAACGCACCACCATCCTCCTCCTCCACCACCACTCCACCACAACGCACCACCATCCTCCTCCTCCACCACAACGCACCACCATCCTCCTCCTCTACCACAACGCACCACCATCCTCCTCCTCCACCACCACTCCACCACAACCTCAGTAACGTGGATTAAAGTGGCGTGAGCGTTAACCTGAAGGCGGCGGCGGCGGCGGCGGCGGAGGAGGAGGAGAGGTGACACAAGAAGTGTTATCCACGCAAGAGCCGCTCCCTCCGCCTCTATATTTAGCTTCCTCCCGTAGCAGGTGGGCGACGATTGCATTATTGAGTGTGGGTTTCCGCGGGGCTGGAGGAAGGGGACGGGTGTTGGGGGGGGAGAGGATG
>JAPQNM010000008.1:1067324-1087324 GCA_029783475.1 Metacarcinus magister
AGGAGGAGGAGGAGGAGTGGCCAGGGGCGTTGAGAGTACTGAAGGAGAGGGAGGAGGAGGAGGAGGAGGAGGAGGAGAGGACAAGGGGAGTGATGGATAAGGGTGGAGTGAGTTGCATAGTGACAAGGGAGGGTTGGTGTATGGAGGAGGAGGAGAGGAAGAGGAAGAGGAGGAGGAGGAGGAGGAGGAGGAGGAGGAGGAGGAGGAGGAGGAGGAGGAGGCTAGATTACCAAGGGGACAACTCACAGCTGCGCCTCAAGGGAGCAAACAAGACGCCCTTCCTCTTCCTCCTCCTCCTCCTACTCCTCCTCCTTCATCTGGTCACTTTCCTTCCTCCCTCATCCTGTCCATTTCTCTCCCTCTTTTCTCTCTCTCTCTCCTCTCTCCCTACCTCTCTCTTGTCCATTTGTGTTATTGCCATCAGTCCCTCCTCTCTCCTCCACCCTCCCACCTCCTCCTCCTCCCTCCTCCCTCCACCCAACACCCCAACACCACCTTTCCCTGCGTAAGTTGACACCCTCAGCCGTTACTCCTCACCCTATGCACACCGGAGAGGCTGACGGAGAGGTGACGGAGAGGCTGACGGCGAGGCTGACGGCGAGGCTGACGGAGAGGCTGACGGCGAGGCTGACGGAGAATTCAATAAAGTGTAATATATAAGTTTCATAAAAAAAAAGTAAAATAAGACCATCCACACACTTACACACATGCGTCTATACATACATACATACATACATACACACATACATACATACATACACCCGGAAGAACGTGGATGTAACTCTCAATAAAAATTTCGTTCTTAGTTAAAAAAAAAAAAAAAGATAAAATTAGTGATAACGAAAAATATTGGTGAGTTTATGAAAGTTTAGCAATGTAATACCAACGTTTGATTACTTCCTTCTCCTCTTCTTCTTCCTCCTCCTCCTCCTCACGTTAAGCAGGTGTCCCCAGCAGTAGTAGGAAGTCAAGTGTGAAAGCGAAATGTTGATACAAAAATCTCTCCATCTAATAATTCCAAATAACATCTTCTTAAACATAAATTATTATTATTATATATATGTATAACAACCTAACCTCATACCTATAATAATTTCCTCTCTCTCTCTCTCTCTCTCTCTCTCTCTCTCTCTCTCTCTCTCTCTCTCTCTCTCTCTCTCTCTCTCTCTCTCTCTCATCTGCATCTAAACGCACGTACCAACATCTGCATTTTATTTCCTTCACTTTCCCTCCCTCCTCCCTCCACCTCTTGCCCTCTCACCTCCCTTTCCCTTCAGCGGATATCCTTCTTCGCCTCTGGGTCTCCTGCGGTGAGGAGTAGCAAGACGAATGGAACACGCGGCCCTCCTCCTCCTCCTCTTCTTCTTCCTCCTTCTTCTTCTTCTCCTCCTCCTCCTCCTCCTCCTCCCTGCAGCTAAGGTTACTCGGCGTTACTGTACACTCTGTCGTCAGGTCGCTTGGGTTGGGTTGGGCACGGGAGGCAAACTATTGTGGGTGTGTCTTAGTTACTTAAGGTTGGGTAGTGTTACGGCCGCCCCTCTGTCGCAACACTCCCCACGTCACACCCCCCTCCGTCACACCACACCACGTCACACACACACACACCACCACCACCACACACACACACCAACCCTTTCAGCGTGGTGTGTGAAGCTCAAACACTCTTCATTCATCAGGTTTATACATCCCCAAGCGAGGTGTGATGGAGTGTTTGTTTCAAGGACGTGAAGGGAAAAAAAATTGATGTGGATGGAAACTTTAGTAAATTTCCTTCAGGTGACAACGAGGACAAGACGACACAAAATATACTTGGCCTTAGGGACGTGATAGACGATGGTGGGAAACAATTAGAACCTTAGAGTAAACACAATAGAGAAACACTCCTTTACTTCTTCCTTTACACTGTGGGATAGATACTAATGTCAGGTCTTCCCTCCCTCTCCCCTTCCTCCCTCGGGGCAGAGCTTAGCGGGGCGGGGCGGGGCGGGGCGGGGCACACAACCACTCCAGCTTGGGTGTGTGAGTCCCAGCGGGGAAACACGAGCTTTTTACGACCCAATCACAGCACAAACACCACCACCACCACCACCACCACCACCACGCCGCGCCCTGGTGCTGGTGTTGTTTGCATTCGCTACGCCCTCTTGTTAACCGGACTGCTCAGTGTGTGCGTGTGTGTGTGTGTGTGTGTGTGTGTGTGTGTTTGGACTGACCGGTGTTGTGAATATTATTATTATCTCTCTCTCTCTCTCTCTCCTCTCTCTCTCTCTCTCTCTCTCTCTCTAATCAAGCGAGAATAAAGCTTGTAGGGTGTAAGACTGACCCCTCCCACACACACACACACACACACACACATGGTGCCACGCCCGCCGCCCCCCCAACCCCTCCTCCAGTACACACACCCTAACTAGGCCTACCAACATTACATAGGCCCAGCACGGCGCCCACTCCACTCCACTCCTTAGGCCCCGTGACCGATGGTAGGCCTATTGGACACCGGGGACACACACACACACACACACACACAAAAGGTCAATTATGATATTCAAACATTCATTTACTCCATCACTGAAAATATGAATACATAAAAACAGGAAAAGAGAGAGAGAGAGAGAGAGAGAGAGAGAGAGAGAGAGAGAGAGAGAGAGAGAGAGAGAGAGAGAGAGAGAGAGAGAGAGAGAGAGAGAGAGAGAGAGGTGGGAGTGGAGGGGAAATCTAACACGGGTGGAAAGTAAAACAGGATTAAGCAACACTATGATCGGTCATGAACACTGGGAGGAAAAAAAATTTATGCCACATACACACACACACACACACACACACACACACACACACAAATAGTCTAGGACGGAGCTGAGGTTAGTCAGATACCACCACCACCACCACCACCACCACCACCACAAGCACGGAGGTGGAGAGGTAAAGGTGACGGGAGAGTAACTAACTGACACTGCCTGCAGGGTTAAGGTGGAAAGCAGAGGTATTTCCTATCCAAAGAGGAGGAGGAGGAGGAGGAGGAGGAGGAGGAGGAGGAGGAGGAGGAGGATGTGGCTAAGCAGGAGGGGAAAAAAAAAGTATGAGGAGAATATACAATACCCAAGAAATGTGAGAGAGAGAGAGAGAGAGAGAGAGAGAGAGAGAGAGAGAGAGAGAGAGAGAGAGAGAGAGAGAGAGAGAGAGAGAGAGAGAGAGAGAGAGAGAGAGACTTTTCTATGTAAAATAAAAATTGGACTCCATTAACATATATGAAAAGAAAACGGAAGAGGAGGAGGAAATAATTTTACACTTTTATTCTCTCTCTCTCTCTCTCTCTCTCTCTCTCTCTCTCTCTCTCTGTGGGTGAGAGAGAGCGTGGGAAGTAATAAAACGAGTGAGAAAGTAGTAGTGAAAGGAGTGAATAGAGAGAGAGATAGAGAGAGAGAGAGAAGAATGCAATAGCTTAACCTAACTTAACCTAACCTCACCAAGCCTAACTATATCACCGTGAGAACCATGGACCGAGGAACAAGCGGTCCATAAATCACGGTCCACCACAGCCCAGTCTTGCCCTCTTCAGCCCCGGCTCGCCCGCCCCGCCCCGCCCCGTCCGTCTCCACCTCCCAATCCTCATACTGTTTAGCCTTCTCTCACCCCTTCAGTCCTGTCCTTTGCTATAACACTATACATCTTCATATTTGTTCCGTTCCGTTCCGTCTCCACCCTCAATCCTTCAGTCCCAGTGTGTGTGTGTGTGTGTGTGTGTGTGTGTGTGTGTGTGTGTGTGTGTGTGTGTGTGTGTGTGTGTGTGTGTGTCCAACCTTATTACCGTCCAAATTATGCCACAGTTTCATTATCTAATTACAACATCAACACTTCTTCTCCTTAACTTCCTCCTAATAACTTCATCACTAAAACTTCTTATCTAAAACTTCACTGTGATCTTGAGAAACACAACTGTACCCTGCATCAGCTTCAAGGTCATGTATTGGGGACTCTATTTTCAAAGGTCGTGTCTCGGTGTGGCGTTTAAAGAGACATTTCAAGTGGTTTCTGTATAGGTTTTTGGATCATAATTTCGTAAACATTAGGATTCGATTCCCTTTAATAGTGTTGGATCGTAAACATTAGTATCAGATTCCCTTTAGTTGTAGTGTTGGATTGTCTTGGTTTGCTTGTGTCTTCTAAGGGTGAGTTTCTTGGTCCTTTCTCCTTTCTTTCCTTTTATAGTGACCTCGCGCCCTTGAATTTAAGTGAACGAACCCCTGCGAGGCTAAGAAGGGTAAGGAATCAAGTGGAGTGTGCGTAGGTATGTGCGTCTCAGGGTGTGGAGGGAATAAATAAATAATAGGTCACTACTTAATCAACAACAACAAAAAAAAACGATTACAAGACAGCAGCGACCCGTCAGCCACGTCAGCTCGAGTCCTTTATTCCCACGCTGACATCCACACACACACACACACACACACACACACCTAATCTCCACGAGCTGAGAGACTACAGAACAGTAAAAAAAAATAAATAAATAAATAAAAAATAGTAGATACAGCCTATATTCCCGTCACACACTCAGCCTACTCACGCCGTCACTACCTCGTCACCTCGTCACCTGGGCCAACCAAGGGTATGCCAGGGACGAGGGAGGGAGACGAGGGAGGCTTAGCGGAGTACAATTAACCAGGTAAATGATATCCCCAAACCTTTGTGTCTCTCCCCCGCGGCGTGAGAACGGATGAAGGGGAAAGAAGGGGAAAAAAAAGGGACGAAGGGGAAGAAAGGGGAAACAGAGGGGAGGAAGGGGGAAAGAAAGGGAAGGAAGGAAGGAAGAGGGAAATTTTAAAGCGAAGGTTACATGAATGCTAGAAAAAGGGAAAATTATGGGAAAATTAAAAGGATGTAAGGAGGACATGAAGGAAGGAAGGAAGGAAGGAAGGAAGGGAAGGGAAGAAGAGCTGAAGGGAGGAAGGAAGATGGGGAAGGAAAGAAGAGAGATGAAGAGAGAGATAAAGAAAAGAGGAATATTTAGAAAAAGAATATACTGAGAGGTGGAGAAGAAAGATTTAAAGAAAATAACGATTGCAAAAGAAGGAAAGACGGTAAGGAAAATACGAACAAAATTGGAAAAAATCGATATAAATGGAAAAGAAAATAGATGTAACGAAAAAGAAATAAAAAAAAAAAACGAAAGCAATAGAACAAAGTGGTTATGAAATTGAAACAAAAATTAAATAAAGGACGTGCCAGCAATACAAAATATGAACCAAAAAATATGGATATAAATAAAAATGACATCGAACACTATTCACAAAACTATAAAATAAATAAAAACTTCAACGTTCTCTGCCCCCTCCCGCCCCCCCCTTAGCGCTCCCCCGGAAAAAAAAAAAAAACGTATATCATATTTTCAGTCCAATTAATCAATATTTCCTACTTCCTTTGTGACATATTTCCAAACATGAAAAAAAAAAAAAAGTATTGGAAAG
Source organism: Metacarcinus magister (assembly GCA_029783475.1). NCBI lineage: Eukaryota > Metazoa > Arthropoda > Malacostraca > Decapoda > Cancridae > Metacarcinus > Metacarcinus magister. The sequence continues at coordinate 1,072,787 of JAPQNM010000008.1, forward strand.
CAATTACTGAGGCGATGGCGGAGCGTATATTGCATTAAACTCGTACATACCAGGCCGGGGGTTCGATCCTGGGCCGATGCATTTTCTAAACAAGACTAGAATCCAACAACCACCACGCCGGGTGTCCGTTAAGGCGATATTCCCGTGTCAAGACTAGCGGAGAGTGAACTTTGAAGACAGTACTAAAACTTATTGAATCACACATTACATTCCTCCTCTTCCTCTTCCTCCTCCTCCAACTATTACTCCTACTACTACTACTATCAGCAGCACCTCCTTCCTCGTCCTTCCATTCCCGCCTCGTCCTCGTCCTCGTCTTTGCCAACATAATATCCCCGCCACGTGTGTCACCCCGCCCCTCCCCGCCCCCCGCCTCCGCCACTCCTGAGACGCAGCAGCTGACGCCGGAGGTAAACAAGGGCCGATCGATCAAGGCCCTCACGTGTCCCTCCGTCGCCCCTACAGCGTCTTCCCTTCCATCCGCCCGCCATCACCCGCAGCGGCTCTGTGTGTGTGTGTGTGTGTGTGTGTGTGTGTGTGTGTGTGTGTGTGTGTGTGTGTGTGTGTGTGTGTGTGTGTGTGTGTTTAATACCCAAGTGTGTGGTGTCACGACCCACGTTAAGTCACAAAGTCTTCATGTCACCCTGACGAGACATCACCACGACCACCCCTTCCCTCCTCCCTCATCACCCTCCTTTCCTCTCTCTCCCTCCTTCCCCACCTCCCCCTCTCCCTCCTCTCTCTCTCTCTCTCTCTCCTTTCAGTGTCTCCTGCTTCCCTCATCTCCTGAAGGCTCTCAAGTCAAGCGTACTGAAGGGATCGCGTCGAGGGTACAAGCATGAGGCGAGGCCCACCCATCACTCACTCACACCTAACCCTTCCCTTCCCTTCCCTACCCTTCTCCCTTCCCTTGCCTCACACACACCTCATCACACACTTTAAAGAGCGAGGAGGTGCACATTTATCCCTCCTCACTAGTGCACATGAGACTCAAGGTGATGCTGTGCTTCTATTTATCTATAAGTACAAATGACAATACTCTTTTTTATATATTTTTTATTATTATTTTTTTTATAACAACACGAAGAGAAAATGTAAGATTGAAATGTTCGCAAGAGGTACGTACGTATATATGTTTTTTTCTTTCTTTCTATATAGCTTTTCTGTTCTTCCACCTCCCCCTCCTCTTCCTCCTCCTTCAGTTAAACGTCGTCGTCGTCCTCCTCCTCCTCCTTCCCTTCACACTCGAATGATCAAGAGATGAAACTCCTCACACGACAGAAATGACTCCAGCTTCCCTTGCCCTCCTTGCCTGTCTGTCTGTCTGTCTGTCTCTCTCTTGCACAAAATAAGACGTCAAATACATACATACTTTCCCTTCCCTTTCCTTCCTTCCCCCCCCCCCCATGCAGAGGTATTGGCAATGGCCGTTTTTCCTCCCTTCCTCCATCTCTCACTCTCTCCCTACATCGCTGTCACCCAAACCAATCACCTTCCCAGAAAGGCCACCTGCTCTCTCTCTCTCTCTCTCTCTCTCTCTCTCTCTCTCTCTCTCTCTCTCTCTCTCTCTCTCTCTCTCTCTCTCTCACACACACACATCGTACCTTGCAAGTGTAGCAGAATATCAAAACAACACAACAATACACAAGAAAATGAAGACGAGGACGAGAACAAGGACGAGGACGAGACAAGGACGAGGACGAGGACAGAAACAATACCAACTCAACACGTCACCTCACTAAGGAAGAAAGACAACAACACCACCACCACCACCACTACCACTACTACACTTTCTAGGTAAAATAAAGAGGAAGTGAGACAACCCACCTGCCCCGCCCCGCCACGCCCACCACCTGCCCCGCCACGTCACGCCCACCACACAAAAGGGAGGAGGCAAGGGCGGGCGTTGTGGCAGATGTTATTGTGCATGAATCTGATAATCCTACTTATCTGCCTGCTTGCTTTCTCTCTCTCTCTCTCTCTCTCTCTCTCTCTCTCTCTCTCTCTCTCTCTCTCTCTCAATTAAGATATCCTACACTAACTCGCTCCTGTCAACTTTCTTTTTTAACCACAGTTCACCACACACACACACACACACACACACTACCTGGTGAAGAAGGAAGGACGGGCAACTCAGGTTTCTTCAGGGCTGGAAACATGACATACCTGGAAGGAAGACAATGAGAGTTAGTAACGCTGGAAGGAGGGAGGGAGGGAAGGGAAGGAGGGAAGGGAGGGAAGGGAAGGGAGGGAAGGGAGGGAGGGAGGGAGGGAAGGTAAGAGGTTACAAAGCATGGGAAGGTTACGGAAAGAGAAGAACAGAAGGGAGGAGGAGGAGGAGGAGGTGGAGGAGGAGGGTAGAATGAAGGAAAAGGACAGAAGGTAAGGAGTGGAAGGAAGGAAGGAAGTGAAGGAGTGAAGGAAGGAAGGAAGGAAAGGAGTAAAGGAAGGAAGGTAAGGAGTGGAAGGAAAGGAGTGAAGGAAGGAAGGAAGGAAACAAGGAGTGAAAAGGGATAGAAACATGTGGAGTGTGGAGGAAAAGAAGAAATGAAGGAGGAAAACAGACAGAGAGGAAGGGCGTGAGGAAAGGACACACACAAATAAGGGGAAAAAAGGGAGACAGAGGAAGAATGATAAAGAATGAAAGGGAGGAAAACAAAGGGAAGGAAGGAAAACAAAGGGGAAAGAGGAGGAAAAAACACAGACAATAAAAGGAAAAAATGTTCGTAACACAAAAACTAATTTATCTTTATTGGACTTTGATAAAAAAAAAAAATTTGTATCCATTCTATTTTTTTAATCTACTAGAAGAGACCTTTGTGTGTGTGTGTGTGTGTGTGTGTGTGTGTGTGTGTGTGTGTGTGTGTGTGTGTGTGTGTGTGTGTGTGTGCGTGCGTGCATAACATTGTGGTAAACAGACTCGATAACAATGAAAAAAATAAATAAATAAATAAAAAACATGCTGACTGAACACAACTGAAAACCTTGAAAGTGTCTTGTCATCGTCATCGTCATCGTCATCACCACCACCACCACCACCACCATCACCACCACCACCACCACCACCACCACTTCGCCCTGAAACAATACAGGGTGTTTATAATAGTACAAGGGTGAGGTTATCTATCCTTCACCCTATCCCTTCCCCTTCCCTTTCCTCTCGTTCTTCGCGTTACCCTCAAGTATAGTGTTCTTTACTTCTCTCTCTCTCTCTCTCTCTCTCTCTCTCTCTCTCTCTCTCTCTCTCTCTCTCTCTCTGTGTGTTACCTGTTAAGCGTGGTCACCTGTCCCCTGCGTGGCTAATTAAGGGACTGTACACCTGGTTACCTTGTCATTCCGCTCCGTGAAGGGGAAACTACGCTGATTTTTAGGGGTATGATTTTAGCGTGAGGGGAAATTTGCGTGCAGCTGTGAGGAGGTTATAGGGTAGTGTGATTTGTTAAGCTTGTTTGGTCTTCATCTGCTTATATGTCTGACACGCGCCACGCTACCACACACCAGCACACACACCAATACACACCACCACACACACCATACACATCAGTACACACCAATACACAACACCATACACCAGTACACATCACCACATCCCAACACACACCAGTACACACCAGTACACATCACCACCCACACACACACACACACACACATGGATTTCCCGGAGCTGCCCTTCCGTTCTATGCTCTTGTCTGCCAGCTGTCTAACTTCCTGCAGACAAACTGATTCTCTTTCTCTCTCTCTCTCTCTCTCTCTCTCTCTCTCTCTCTCTCTCTCTCTCTCTCAAAGCACTGTTCCCTACGGCGTAAATTCTAACCCTTTCTCAGACGCTGCCCGTAAAGCAACACAAACGACCCAGAGAGAGAGAGAGAGAGAGAGAGAGAGAGAGAGAGAGAGAGAGAGAGAGAGAGAGAGAGAGAGAGAGAGAGAGAGAGAGAGATTCACTTTCTTCTCTCTCACTCACTCACTCAAAAATGTCTTGCAAAATCTGTCTCAAGATAAACACACACACACACACACACCACCAAGTTAGTTCATACGAAGCCAAAAATTATCTCCCAGCCCCCCTCACACGGCCCTTCAAACCCGCGGTGGCTCATTACCATAAACAAGCAAACCCCGCCGCCCCTCCACGCCACCTGCCGGCCCCTCCACGCACTTCATCCACGCAACGCACGCAACGCACTCACTCATCCACTCCCTGTTGCGTTATGTGCTCGCCATCCACCTTCTTCATCCACGTCAGGATATAAATTTTTAACTTAATTATCTCTCTCTCTCTCTCTCTCTCTCTCTCTCTCTCTCTCTCTCATCCGTCACGTCATCCAGGTAAAGTAATCAACGATAACGTGTAAACAATTACCTGGATCTTAGCGTCAAGGTTACGCCCCCCTACCCCCCCTTTCCCTCACCCTGCCCCCCCTTTCCCCTCCCTTCCCCTTATCCTTGCTTTTGACAGGTAGGGGTAAAGGGAGGGCAGAGGGAGGTGTTAGGTGAGGATGGAATGGAGGAGGCAGAGGAGGAGGAGGAGGAGGAGGAGGAGGAGGAGGAGGAGGAGGAAGGGAAGAATAACACAGCATGACAATTGTGAAGAAAGGAAAGGAAAATGGAAGGAAGGGAGAATAGTAGGAGAAGAAAGAGGAAGAGGAGGAGGAAGAGCAAGAGGAGGAGGAGGAGGAGGAGGAGGAGGAGGAGGAGGAGGAGGAGGAGGAAGGAGGAGGAGGAGGAGGATAACATAGCGTGGGTAACAAAGAGCTGATTCACAGATGGAAAAACAACACTTATTTTTCTTGTTAAATCGTTACATAAAAGTGGGAACGACCTTCATAGACACTGATCTTCCCACCCTCCTCCTCCTCCTCCTCTACCACCACTACCACCTCCTCCTCGCTACTCCTATTCCTCCTCTCTTATTTAACCATATTTTCACACACACCCTTACATCCCTCCTTCCTTCCTTCCTTCAGAGTCACCAACAAACCGCTTCCTTCCCCTCCCGCCACGCCCTTCCCTCCCTCACTTCCCCGCCTCACCTCGCCACGCCCTCCCGCTGCCCTCCCGCCCCTGACCTCACCAACAATCAACTATTACCACGATAATCTTGTGAGTTTCAATGTGATTCACCTAACGAGGCGGATGCGATTGTGTCTGGAAACTCTAATGAGGGAAGGAGTGGAGAGGGGAAGTGAGGGAAGGTGGAGGGGGAGTGGAGAGAGAGGGACAGAATGAGAATGAAGTGCTATAAAGAAAATTGAAGAGGAATACAGAGAATGGGAGATGAAAAAAAGAAAAAAAATGAACAAGGAACAGTGACATAGCTAAGAGGGTAAAGTTTAAGGGGAAAGAGGAAAGAGGAAAAGGGAAAAGGGGAAAGAGGACAAGGAAAAAAGGGGAAATACAAAATTAATCTTACAATACCCAGGACACATATTACATTATTCCCCAAATTTCACACCACCCCCACAACATGACCCCTTCCCCCTCCCCCCCTCGTCTCCCCTCACTGGAAAAAATCGCTGTGGTGGAGGAGGAAGTGGTGGAGGTGGAGGGAGGAAATTGGAGGGAGGGAAAGAAGTAGTAGTTTCCTTTCATTAATATAATATTTTTTTCCACCCCTGTGATTGGTATTTTTATCAATTATATATATTTTGTTTTTTATCTTAATTTCTTTCACACCTTCTATATTATTTCCTCGTCATTTCCTATCTATTTTTTTTTTTTATATAATTTTTTTTTCCTTCAGTTCTATTTACGATTGATATATATATTTTTTTTATTTAACTTTTTCGGATTATTATTTTCTCATATTTTTTTCTGTTATTACTTATTTGTCACTTTTATTTCGTAGTAATTAATTAAGGATGAAAATTATAAAAAAATATAGGAAGATAAAAAATATTAACTTTTCAATCAGTCTTTTTCCAGATTAGTATAAAGGACACGATTCTCTCTCTCTCTCTCTCTCTCTCTCTCTCTCTCTCTCTCTCTCTCTCTCTCTCTCTCTCACACCACATCCCTCCCTCTCCCCTCACCACACCCTCGCCGCGGTCTGTCACCCCACCCCCACCCCACACACACACACACTCACTCACACATCGTTGCTTCCGTTCCCCGTCCCCACTCCGCCCCCCATAATTACCTGCCCCCATAAACCCATAAAGCAGCAGGAGACAGGAGCTTACACCCCCTCCCCCCCAACCCCCCAAACTATCACCCCAACATTCGTGCAGGCAAGTCCACCCCTCCCCCAGCCTCGACACACTCCACTACACACACCTATTGAAACCCATCCATGTATGTTCTAATGTATCTAATGTATTCTTGTGTATTTTGTATTATGTATTTTCAAGTATTTTTGTATGTGTTCTTATGTATTTTTTATGTATCTTCATGTATTTTGTATTTTTTTATGTTTGAAATTGATGTATTTTCAGTTTTGTATTCCTGTGTTTATATATTCTTATGTATTCTTACGCGTTAACCTTGAGCTCAACACCGGCAGCTGACACACACCCGCTAAACTAACTATATTTTAGGACGGAAGTGACGGGTGACGTGGAAGGTGAGTGTGGGACGGGTGACGAGTGACTGGTGAGGGGTGATGAGTGGAAGGTAGGTGGAAGGGAGGTGGCAGGGAGGTGGCAGGGAGGTGGAAGGTAAAAAAGGGTTCACAGGGCAGCGTTTTGTCATTAAGGATTGCTCGTCTTCTTCTTAGTGGGGAGGAGGAGGAGGAGGAGGAGGAGGAGGAGGAGGAGGAGGAGGAGGAGGAGGAGGAGGAGGAGGGGAAAGGAAATAAAAGTTCTGTCGCTGCTGCCGTGTTGTGTGCGTGTGTGTGTGTGTGTGTGTGTGTGTGTGTGTGTGTGTGTGGTGTACCGAAGGAAATGCTGACGGTGTGTACATGATTTCCTTCAAGTATGAGTCAGCCAAGACCGGAAACCTAACTTGAATACACCCGATCACTCCTTCCCTCCCTTCACTCCCCTCCCTCCCTCCCTCTCTCCCTCTCTCCCCTCTCATTCCTTCCCCTCACACCCACCCACCCACTGCACTTCTTACCTCTCCCTTCCTCCCGCCTTCCCTTCCTTCCTTCCTCTCTCTCTCTCTCTCATCGTCAGAAACTTTCATTCTTTCTCCTTCTTACCTCTCCCTTCTTTCCTCCTCCCCCTCTCTCTCCTCTCATCGCTCCCAACTTTCATTCTCTCTTATCCTCATCCTTATCCTCCTTCTCCTTATTCCTCATTATTTTCTTCTCTATATATATTTCGTTCACTTTTTTTTGGTTTTATCATCTCTTCCTTTTCTTTCCTCTTTTTACTGGTTATTCCTATTTCATCATTCATTCCTTTGTTCTTCACTTCCGTCCTTCACTCATTCTCTCGCTCATTTCCATAGCACTCACCCTCTTTCTTCATCTTACCTGGGTGGGGAGAGAGAGAGAGAGAGAGAGAGAGAGAGAGAGAGAGAGAGAGAGAGAGAGAGAGAGAGAGAGAGAGAGAGAGAGAGAGAAAAAAAATGGTTCTTATTGTACTCCTCCTTTTCTTCTTCTCTCCTCCTCTTCCTCACTTACTTATCGTCTCTAGATCCTCCCTCTTCACGTCTCCTCCTCTTCTTCTCCTCCTCCTCCTCCTCACCCCACCCCCCCCCACACACACCCTTCCGCCCTTAATAAGCCTCTCCCATCACTCCCATACAATCAATATTCTGTACCAACACCACCTACACCTCAGCCTTGCCCCGCCCCATCCGGCCCCGCCCCGCCACGCCCCGTCCACTGTTCCTCTTCTGCTTCTATTCTTTGTTTTCCTTCCTTTTATTATTATTATTATTATTATTATTATTATTATTATTGTTATTCAGGATGTCGTTCTCCTTTTCTTCATTTTGTTTCGTGTGTGTGTGTGTGTGTGTGTGTGTGTGTGTGTGTGTGTGTGTGTGTGTGTGTGTGTGTGTGTGTGTAGTTAAGATCGGAAGCGCCGCGTTACACACACACACACACACACACACACACACACACACACACACACACACACACACATCACATTATTAAGTCAATGCGAAAATCACAACTTGACGAAATAATGAACAAAAATTGATGAGCGAAAGATAAAAAAAAAGTGATGAGCGAAACGAAGAGAAAAAAAAAGAAAACTAATGATAGACTCTGACATGACATTATTGTGATTAGTTAATTACAGGTGACTCTGTGTACCTGTGAAACGACGAGGACAGGGAGGACACAGGTAGGACGAGGACGACGAGGACAAAGGAGGAAAAGGTGAACGAGAACAGCGAGAACAAAAGTAAAGAAGAACAACGATACAGAAAACTAAGGAATAAATAACAAGGATGAGAGGAAGAGAAGAAGAAAAGAAAGGGAAGGATAAGGAGGGATGGAGAGAGAAGAGGAGAGAGAAGGAAAGAAGGAACAGAGGAGACAGGAAAAGGAAGAACAGATTATAGAGGAACGGAATGTGAGGAGGAAAGGGAGACACGGTAGAAAGGAGGAGGAGGAGGAGGAGGAGGAGGAGAGAGGAAGCATAGGTGAGGGAGGACAGGTGTGGGAATGGAGGGGCGAGGTAAGAAAGGAGAGGTAAGGAATGGGAGGTGAAGAGGGGTTGCAAGGGGGCAGGAGGGGTTGCAGGGGGGCAGGGGGGTGAAGGGTGGTTGCAGGGGGGCAGGGGGGTGAAGGGTGGTTGCAGGGGGGTGAAGGGTGGTTGCAGGGGGGTGAAGGGTGGTTGCAGGGGGGCAGGGGTCGTGCAGGTAAACGACACACCTTCCCGTGGGGGTCGTTAGGTCGTCAGGTCGTCACCTCGACACTCGCCGCTTCCGTTCACCTCACCTCAACAACCCAACGATTCCAACATTGTATTAATTCTACATTCATTCATACAATACATTCACTTTACGTCCATTCATTCATACATTCTATTCACTTATTCACTTAACGTCGCCTTTTTCTCATTGTACTACTACTACTACTACTACTACTACTACTATTACTATTTACATTGCTACTACTATAATTACTACAACTACTACAACTGTAACTTAGATTAATACAACTATTACTACTACCTCACCACAACGTCACTTTCTACCACCACCATCACCACCATTACTACACCACTATCATCACCAATCACATCAGTTTCATATCACTGGCACCATCACTCCTATCATCACCATCACCACACCATTAACTCCTTAACTATAACACCATTACTAACATCACTACTACTACCACCACCATCATCACTTTCACCACCACCACCATCATCACTATTGTTCTTCAGTATTAAATGAGAGAAAGGGAAGATACAACTTATTTATGACCGTACTGTATATAGCATCTCTCTCTCTCTCTCTCTCTCTCTCTCTCTCTCTCTCTCTCTCTCTCTCTCTCTCTCTCTCTCTCTCTCTCTCTCTCTCTTAGTCACGTAACATCCTCACGACACAGCCTCACCATCAATGGATGCGATTCATGAATGGAGGAAGAGGAGGAGGAGGAGGAGGAGGAGGAGGAGGAGGAGGAGGAGGAGGAGGAGGAGGAGGAGGATGGTGGAGGAGGAGGAGGTGGTAGTGAAAGGATTAGAGTGGGAGAGAGTGAGAGAGTTGAAGATAAAATTGTAATCACTGAAGAGGGTGGTAGTAGTAGTAGTAGTAGTAGTAGTAGTAGTAGTAGTAGTAGTAGTAGTAGTAGTAGTAGTAGTAGTAGTAGTAGTAGTGAAGAAGAGGAAGAAGAAGTATACGCAGAAGTGAAATAAAAGAAATGTGGAAGAACGCAACTGAACAGAACAGAGGAAGAACAAAATTAAATACATAAAAAAAATGCATAATATTACTACTAAATAAACACCACCACCACCACCACCACCCAGCCCGCCACGCCCACTGTACTGCCTCCCCACGCCTCACCATCACACTGAAGGGGCCTTGAGTACCATTACGAGAGAGAGAGAGAGAGAGAGAGAGAGAGAGAGAGAGAGAGAAAGAGAGAGAGAGAGATTAGGTTGAGTGGGAGGGAACTCATGAAGGGAGGAAGGCTCGCTTTAAGACTCATTCACGAGGAGGAGGAGGAGGAGGAAGAAGAGGAGGAGGAAGAGGTGGTGGAGGAAGAGAGATGATAGTCAATGGTCGAGTAAGTAAGTGGAGTGTTTAGCCCCTCTCTCTCTCTCTCTCTCTCTCTCTCTCTCTCTCTCTCTCTCTCTCTCTCTCTCTCTCTCTCTCTCTCTCGTCTCAGCATCACCCATTCCTCCTCCTCCTTCCTCTCCCCATCATTGCCTTAGCCTTGGCCTGGCGGGGACTGCGGCGTTCTTCAATCCTTCAATAATCATGTTTTTTCCTCTTCAATATAAAGAAGACCGGCCTTGACTGACGACGGAACTCTTACAGGAGACGTGATACAGACAGACAGACAGACAGACAGACAAACAGACAGACAGACGCACGAGGCTAAGGAAAGCAGGGAGGAGTTCCAGAATATACGACTGGAAATTGAACGCGTAAAGACTGATTCTAATATTTCTTTTTCCCACTGCAAAGACTGATTCTAAGACCAACACAGTTTTCTTTTTTTTTCCCTATGTGCAAATACTGATTCTAAGACCACACAGTTCTCTCTTTTTTTTTTATATATATATTTTTGACGTGCAAAAACATAAGACCCACGCATTTATTTTTTCCCGCCCCATCTCAAGGCTCTTAGTTTGTGGTGATGAGGAGGTGAGGAGGTGATGATGTTATGAGATGCAGCAGCAACAGGACACTCCCCCTCCCCCCCCTCATGACGGACACACACAAGGATGTATCTCATGAAAGGAAGGAAGGAAGGAGTGGAGGGCATGAAAGAATACTGTTCCTCAAAGCTTCCTTCAAGATCCTACTCCTATCCTATATCGTTTTATCATCTCTATAATTTCCTTTCAGGTTTTACGATTCCTTAGAGGTAATTTGTTAACTCCTCCCCGACTCCCACCCCGGCAGCTCCTCTTTGGTTCAGTTTCAATGTCAAGACTGAGGCGCCGAACGTGAGCGACGGACGGACGGACGGACGGCGTCTCACTAACCTTGAACGCCGCACGCACGCACGCAAAGAAAAGAAAAGCAAACAAGGATGAAAGGCACGAGTGGCAGACTTAACTTAACTTAACTTACTTTTTTATTCATAGTCCTTGATCAGTGTAATTCTAACGTTGCGAAAAGGAGAGAGAGAGCGAAGTCTTGCCTCACCCCACCACGTCCTACCTCGGAACACTTTTCTTTGTTTTTTTATTTTACTTTGTTTATATGTTTATTGAGTGACGCAGGCAGGCAGCCCAGACACGTAGAAAACAGGAAATAAACACGTGACAATCGGGCGCACCACAGGAAGGAAGGAAGGAAGAAAGAAAGAAAGAAAGGAAGAAAGGAAGAAAGGAAGGAAGGACGTTATCAGAGGGACGGGAAACCTCACTCACGCAACTAATATGAAAAAAACTAAAAATATACACTAAATAAACTGATATACAACTCAACAAAACTATAGGAAACAAAATACAATGTAACCAGTCAAGGCAAGGCAAGGCAAGGCAGGCAGGCAAGAAGGCAGGGCAGGCAGGCAGGGCGGCAAGGGACGGCAAGGCAAGGCAGGCAGGGCAGGCAAGGGACGGCAAGGCAAGGCAAGCGGGCAGGGCAAGGCAGGGACGGCAGGCACGGCAAGGCAAGGGACGGGTTTATCACACCATCAAGGGCTTATACTAAGTACTGCCATAATGTATTCAATAACACGAAGGTTCTGAATGTACGGATTCACCCTCCCGAGGCAGCCTTACTCCTCCTCCTTAGTGCCCTTTCTCCTGATCCTCCTCAATTCCCTTCCTCCTCCTCAGTCTCCTTTTTTCTTCTCCTCCTCAGTCCCCTTTCTTCTTCTCCTTAGTCCCCTTTCTCCTCCTCCTACTTAGTCCCCTTTCTCCTCTTCCTCAGTCCCCTTTCTCCTCCTCCTCAGTTCCTTTCGTCCTCTTCCATCTCCTATCACCACATTACTTCTTCTTCTTCTTCTTATTATTATTATTGTTATAATTATCATCATTATTATTAGTATTCCTTCCATAACTGGTCTTGCAACTGCTATTACTATCTGATACGTCACCACTACTACTACTACTACTACTACTACTACTGGAGGTAATGGTCAATTGATCCGAATAGTGATAGAAAATAGTGTGGCGGCGATATGTATATTATAGTGAAGGTGTTGGCGGTGGCGGTGGTGGTGGTGGTGGTGGTGGTGGTGGTGGTGGTGGTGGTGGTGGTGGTGACTCAGGTAGAGGAAGATGGAGGAAGGAGGGAGGGTAGGAGGCACAAGGATTCTCTGTGGTCTTCGTGGTGATGAGAGGTAAGGAGAAGGTGATCTAGTCTCTCTCTCTCTCTCTCTCTCTCTCTCTCTCTCTCTCTCTCTCTCTCTCTCTCTCTCTCACCTCCCGACATCCGCCTCACCCCGCCCCGCCCCTGGTGTTACCGACGCAATACACACACACACACACACACACACACACACACACTCAAGTACACCCCCCCCCCAAGCCGAGGGACATCCGTTACACAACCTTCAGTAACGCGTCATTTGTTTATGCGACATTACAAGTGCGTTTTGCGATACCCCTAAAGAGTGACATAAGCTGTGTAAGGGTAAGTAATATTTTTTTTTCTATTCTATGTGAAGTTGAAATATATACGATTTTTGGTGATAATTTTGAAGAGTAACAATAAGACTAATACGAGATTGAAGTTTTTTTTTAAATTATTTTATTATCATTTATCTATCTATATATTCATTTATTTATTATTATTATTTTTTTTTGTGTGTGTATGGAATAACTGATTTACTAAGTACCATTATCCTAGTTTCTAATCCTTTGATATCTCCCTTTTTTTTCCTCCGTTTTTTTTCCCATAATAACGATGCAATGATGTTATTTACTGAAGTGATGATAGACACGTGTTAAGTAGAGTGCAAGTTTGTGTGAGTTGTTATGCGTTACAGCGAGGCAGAGGAGACGGTGACGGTGACGGTGACGGTGACGGTGACGGAAGGACGGGACGGACAGAAGGAAGGATGAGACGGACGGAAGGGTAGATGGTAGGAGTGACTGAAAGACGGGAACTGATAGAAGGACAGATGGAAGGATGAGATGGACGGAAGGATAGACGGTTGGGTTGACGGAAGGACGGAACGGGCTGAAGGATAGACGGTTTGGGTGACGGAAGGACAGACGCGACGGACAGGCAGCTCATGGACGGGAATTGTGAGGACAAGATGACGGACATGACAGACAGATGAGGTCAGAAAATTAGCTGAAAATTGACTCAGGACAAACAGACAAACAAACAAATAAACAAACATGGACAGAGATGATTAAAAATGAGGATAATTAGTTTTCCTTAACAGAATAAACAAAAGCTGACGATGATGATGAACAAAAAGGAAGAATAGTGCCAGTTATCATATCATTATTATTATTATTATTATTATTATTATGAAGACAATTACAGTTAGTTATAAGGGGAGGAAACTGTGAACTAAGAAGTCTCCTCACGACAAGGTGTTCAAAGGTAATTAATTAGGAAACTCAGGTAACATCAAGACAAGAGGAACACACTATATACCTGAGATGAGAGAGAGAGAGAGAGAGAGAGAGAGAGAGAGAGAGAGAGAGAGAGAGAGAGAGAGAGAGAGAGAGAGAGAGAGAGAGAGACCACACGAGGACATTCCCACGTGACTCCTGAGAGACCTAAAGGGTGTAACGAACCAAGTAAATACAAGAATAAACCACCAGAGAGAGAGAGAGAGAGAGAGAGAGAGAGAGAGAGAGAGAGAGAGAGAGAGAGAGAGGGTAGTGGTAGGGAGAGCAGTAGACACTCAGACGCCCCGGGCACACCACACAGCGTTGCCACATCTCACCATCACCATCACCATTACCATCACCACGCACCACACACTTTACAACTCTACCACAACCAAACTAAAACACTACCAATAACACCACTGCACTATACATATCCTACCATTAACCACAGGAGGAGGTAACCACACCACACCAGACACATAACTCCCTACTCCCCCCAACCCCGCCCTTGACGTCGAATAGAAAATGTAACGTAGGAGCCGCCATCTTGCCCGTCCAAGTGCTGTTCCGCGACATTAATTAATGGATAAAAAAAGTCAAGTTACCCCTTAAAACATAGGAGAAAGTACACGTCTTGGTCTTAATCTCATGTGGATAGACGTGGAAGGAGGGAGGGAGGGTGGGAGGGTGGGCAGGGTGTGAGGGTGGGCAAGGGGCGGGCAGGGGATGAGGGTGGGTTGGCTGGCTGGCTGGCTGGCTGGCTGTCTCCCCTTGCCTGGAATTCCATCAGCTGGCGACGCTTGGCAACCCTCTAAGGCCAGTTTACAATGGGAGGTGTTCTACGATAACACAACTCAACTCACTCACTCACTCACTCACTAGGGTAGAGACGCACGAACGAACGGCTAAACGCGCCCTGGCTGTGGGAATTAACGCG
>JAPQNM010000008.1:1097324-1104824 GCA_029783475.1 Metacarcinus magister
CTAAACGAGGAGGCGGAGGAGGAGGAGGAGGAGGAGGAGGAGGAGGAGGAGGAGGAGGAGGGAGAGGAGGAGGAGGAGTTAATGAGGCTCTGGGCTTTGTTGCTGGCAGTAAAGTGATGGGCAAGGGAAGGGCAGGGAAGGGCAGGGAAGGGCAGGGAAGGGAGGAAGGGAAGGGAAGGGAAGGGGAGGAGGAGTGGGCGTGATGGGCACCTCTTAGGCAGACCGTGAAGGGGCAACGAAGGGAAGGAAGATGAAGGGAAGAGGCGGCGATGGGAAAAAATACAAAAGGAATTGTAGGAAGGGAAAATACTATGAAGGGAAGGTGGAAGAGGATGAAAGCAAGGAATAAAAGAGGGAAAAAAAGGAGGAAAGGAGGGAAAAAAAGAGGAAAGGAGAGAATGTATGTAAATATGTGACATTTACTACACAAGAGAAAGTGAACTGAAACAAGACTAATAAAAAGGAGGAAGGAAGGAAGGGGAGGAAAAAAAAGAGGAGGGAGAGGAGGGAAAAAAAAAGACACAAATAGTAGCAAGACATTCCAAGAACACCCACACACACACCACACACACACACACACACACACCACACACACACACACACCACACACACACACTTAACCCAAACAAAACATATCTTTACATTGCCAGAAAACAACCTAAACTTTCACAACACAACGAAGAGAAGAAGGAAAGAGGAAATCGCTCTTTCTGAACCTTTCCTTCCTAACTCAGCCTCCTCCTCCTCCTCCTCCTCCTCTTCTTCCTCCTCCTCCTCCTCCTCCTCGATACATTACCTCACGCTTCGTTAATTAATCTTGAGCCCCGTCAGGAATACACAATAGCCCCCCCCCCTTAGTGCCTGCAGGGGGCCTCTACCCTCCCTCCCCCCCACACCCAAGGGAGTTTGGCACCGTGTTAGGGGGCGGAGGGAGGGGGGCGGGGGGCGAGGAATAGCTGCGGATGAAGAGGACACGAGATAAACAGTCGAGAGAGAGAGAGAGAGAGAGAGAGAGAGAGAGAGAGAGAGAGAGAGAGAGAGAGAGAGAGAGAGAGAGAGAGAGAGAGAGAGAGAGAGAGAGAGAGAGAGAGTTCTTTACTAGCTTGCTTTAAATGATTCTTCGCTTACTTACTTTTTACTTTTTGTTTTTGTTGTTTAACTTTATTCTCTCAATGATTATTATTATTATTATTATTATTATTATTTTTTTTTTTTACGCCGTAGTGTTGCATGTTCCTCGTTGTAATTATTAGTTTATGACCACTAATGAAGACGAAATTAATGACGCGAGGTGAATGCAGCAGAAATAAATAAATAAATAAATAAATAAATCAAATAAAAAAAATCCCAAGAAGCCACTCCATCAAAAAACAAAATTAATAAATAAAAGTAATAACAATAATAGTAATAAATAAAGACAAAACAAATTATACCAATTCACTTTAATGATATTTTAAACTTCATTACAAAAGGTTAACTTCACGTATAAAGGAAATGAAAGCAATTTGTAATGCACTATAACTTTGAAACTTCCTGTTGCTTCTGCTTTCACCAACACGAACAAAACGGAAGAAAACGGGGAACGGGTTAAACAACAGAACACAATAGAACAGAACACAGAGACAGTCGCACGCCCTCTGTGATGCCGCCCGAGAACTACAACTACAACTACTACAACTACTACTACTACTACTACTACTACTACTACTTCTACTCCTGTGACCCTTTGTGACCTATTTAATCCTTCGAAGGAGTGGTCACGGAAGTCCTACACCACATTTCCGTTTCATTTCATTTCCTTCCTGTTTGTGATCCTTGGTTTGTACCGCTGAACACAAAGGGAAGGGTGGTGGTGGTGTGTGTTCTGAAGGTGAAGGAAGGACAGGGGGCGTTGTAAGTGCTAGAAAACCTTTATGTTCTTATTGATAACTAACTCTTACATCACTATTACCTTCTGTTTAGTAGTAGAAACCATTCCCCTTTTCACTCCCCCGAAAAAAAATATTACTAGTGTGGTCAAAAATAGTCATGATTAGTAGTGAAGAAGGAAAACCGACTGACTGATTTAACCGATTGACTGACTGACTAATTACTTGTTGATGAAAATATTATTGTTTTTCCTACTTAACACCACCACCATCACCATCATCATCACCACCACTGTTTCTTATCCTTACATATGACCAACATCTGCTTTCAACACCACCTCCCCTCACCACCACCCTCACCTCTACCCTCACACACACAGCCATTACCTCCCTTTAGCGCCGCCACCCTCTCCATCACCACCATTCCCATTATCGTCACCATTAAGACCTGTATAATCACCACCACGCCCACCACTATTATGCACTCCCGCCGCCGCCGCCGCCGCCACCACCACCAAACAATGCTACTCCAATCCACTCTATTTCTATGATTAACTAACTACCATTAACGTGGAGGAACGTCGCTCGTTATCCATTTGAGGGGGGGAGGGAGCACACACACACACACACACACACACACACACACACACACACACACACACACACACACACACACTAAGGCACCCCCGCTATTAACACGACGTTGTACCGCAGGGAAGGATCAAGGGGAAGGCGGCAGACGGCGGCATTAAGCGTTCCGAGGAGGAGGAGGAGGAGGAGGAGGAGGGTGGGAGTGACTGATGACGCGCACACACACATATACACACACACACACACATCACGAAGCCTCCCTCGGGCACGCTGTCTCAAAGGGGAATACTGCTGATGTTGATCTGTAAGCCGAGACGCCGAAGGGAAGGAAGGAAAAAAATGACTCAACACCGACGAGGACAAACCTGTGACATATGTAAAAAAAGAAAAAAAAAAAAAAATAGAAATAGAAATAGAATTGATACAGCAAATAAGAAAAAAGAAAGCAAGAAAGAAGAAGAAAAAACTTTAAAATTCCGAGCACAGGACGAGGCACCAATCAGAAGCGGCGTTACAAGAACTTTTTTTAATGGAGTCCCCGTGAAAAAGGTTTAATAATCCGATAATCAAAATATATTCAGCGTGAGTCATATGAAAGGAAGGAAGGGAGGTAGAGGCATTGGAGGGGCGAGGATGGGCGTGCATGAAGAGGGCGTGCGGCTGACGTGCAGGTGAGGCCAGGAAGCCCCAGCCGTGCGTGGACGGAGGGACTCGAGTGGAGGTGTTGGAAGCCTTAATTTGGGCTCCGAGGAGGGCCGGGCCGGGCGGGGCGAGGCGGGGCTGGGTGATGGAGGCAGCAGGGAGAGAGGGTGAGGGAGTGGAGTCAGAACCAGCAAGACACAGAGTAAAGACTGAATATCACGTACGCTTAAAATTCAACTTAAAAAGACGCCGCAGCCAAGGACGAACAAAGGCAGGCAGCGTAAGCCTCGCGTGTAAGGGTCCGTTAAAGACGCAGGAATGTACGCAATAAAAACACATACGCACCACTTAAAAGCCACATCAACTTGGGAGGAGAGGGAAAAAAGTGGTGTTGGCACTGATGGAGGGGCAGGCCAAGCTTAACACAACACAGCGACTCTCAAACCAAGTGTGCGAACGGCAGTGAGGAAGGAGGAGGAGGAGGAGGCTAATGGGGCAGGAAAGGAGGGAAAGGGGTGCGAGGATGTGGCAAGGAGGCGTGTAGCAGAGAGCATAAAGGGCTGTGGGAGACCACCGGCGGGAGGAGGCGTGTAGGGCGTCCGTGCGCGGCAGGATAGTGGTGAAGCTAAGCACCGTTTGACCTGCCGGCGGAGGGCTGGCGCTGGCCTACACGTTGGTGCCGAGGCGTGACGAAGGGCGGACACTGAGTGAACGGTCCTCCACGCGGCTCCACCAAAGGGAATATCACGTTACGTTCACACTTTTACAGAATGTGTCGCCTCCAAGGGCAGCCGCGGCGTGTGTGTGTGTGTGTGTGTGTGTGTGTGTGTGTGTGTGTGTGTGTGTGTGTTCTTTTTATCCTTTTAATATACACTTTTCCTCATCTGTGAAAAGTGGGCCGCAGCAGCAAAGCAGGCGGGGCGGCGGGCGTGCCTCGGGGGAGCGTGAGGCGGGCTGTGTGCGAGTAAATTGACAACTGAACCCTTGCCGCCAAGAGCCATGTTATTAGTGCCGTAATTGGGGTGTACGGGCGTGCGAGGGCGTGGGGCAAGAGACAAGGGGTGGAACTTCCACCTCCGGGAGGACCTCTATCCCTCAACGGATTCCACGTCGTGTTCGGGCGCAGTGAACACGACCATCTTGCCCCCAGCCCACCACCCTCACCCTCACCCTCACCCACCGCCTAGCCTTGGTTTCCTCTTCCTCCTCCTCCTCCTCCACCACCCCCAGCCCCACCACCTCCCATCGTGAAGGCAGCACATCAGCGCCGCGCCGCCCCGGCCTCGGAGGTGCGCCGGGAGCCTTGCGTCATTAGTACACAGAGCACCGCCACTTTACCAACCAACACAATTACTAATCAGCACAAAACACTCTCGCCTCCTGCACTCCTGGCGAGGCGACGGTGCTGCCACCTCCACAATGGTCTCAGCCCCTGGCACGTCCTGACACACTCCACGGGCGGGGCGGGGCGGGGTAGGGTAAGGTAGGGTAGGGTGGGGGAGTCTCGGCACCACCAAGAAGGCACCGCACAGAGCCACGCTGCCACCCCCCCCCCACGGCACAGGGAGGGTGGGGAGCAGCTTACTAAGCTGATCACTCCTGAAGCTGCGGCACAACACAGCAGCTGTGAACCAATGACTTACTGACTGTCCAGGTAAAGATTGCACACCTGCACACACACACACACCACACACACACACACACACACACACACACACACACACACACACACACACACACACACACGACCCTCGCCGTAAACTCCACACAGCCGCCGTAAAGCTATAAAACATATAATAACACGAAACAGTAGAACCATGTGTGTGTGTGTGTGTGTGTGTGTGTGTGTGTGTGTGTGTGTGTGTGTGTGTGTGTGTGTGAGGCCTTGCTGGGCGTGCGTGCTGGAGTGTTTAGGAATAACAAGGGAGGGAGACGAGGGCACAGGAGAGCTAGGGATGGGGAGGGGAAGAGAGGAGGGGAGGGGAGGGGGCATGAGGGTGAAGGAGAGCGTGAGTCTGCACACCTTTGTCAGATGAGCTTCAGGAGAGGAGGAGGAGGAGGAGGAGGAGGAGGAGGTGGAAAAGTAAACCTAACTATACAATATGCAAATTAAATCGAAGGAGGAAAAAGAAGACGCAGATGACGGGAGAAAAAAAAAGCGAGAAAAAAAAAAAAAAAAACGAAAACGAAAACATAAATAAAAGAAAATCTATAAACAAAACAACTAAAAAATAAGATAAAAAAAAAAAAGTCTACAATTAAAAAAAAATAAATAAATAAAATAAAATAAATAAATAAATAAATAAAATAATATAATATAAATAACACAAACTCAAAAATTAAAGAGGAGCGTAGGGCAGGACGGTCCCTAAGGTAACCATCCCCTTTATAAACACAGTTGGTTCAGTCTTCCTCTTCCTTGCTCAGTTTTCAATCTTCCCTTCTTCTTGCTATGGTTTCAAGAGGAAGAAGAGGAAGAAGAAGAAGGAGGAGGAGGAGGAGGAGGAGGAACCCACAGTATCTCACCTCTGTAGTGTTTTGGCTTTTTTTTTCTTTCTTTCTTGTATGTGAAGAACGTGAGAGTGCAAGTAAATGTTATATATAGAGAGTGTGAAAGGCAAACACACATACACATACACACACATTCCCTCAGGTGTTACAAGGTGCGGCGCGTGACACCTCCAAGTACACACACACACACACGCACACAATATAGAAACAAAGTGACAGACAGACAGACAGACAGACGGAAACACGGTCGCCTCGTTACTTGGTTTTAAAGTTTTATATCTTACTAATAGACTCATTTATCTTTATGTTTCTTTGTCAGCGTCGTAATTGCTTTTTTAAATACCGTAATTTATATATTTTTTTATTTTCGATATTAAATTGAGGACATTATTAGGCTTTGTGTTTTTTCCTTCTTTCACCCACGTGCAATTTTTTTTTTTTTTTTTTATAATTGATTTTTAAAACTGTTTGTATATTTTTTTTCTTTCTATGATCAAGTTTTGTTTTTTCTGTAATTCCTTGTTCAATATTATTTTTTTCTTGTTTACTTCTATTTCCTAACTTTACTTTACTCGCTTCCTTTCTTTAATTTCCTGATTATGTTACGTGACTTTCATTAAACACACACACACACACACACACACACACACACACACACACACACACACACACACACACGAGGCACGCAACACAAACAATGCAGCTGTTCACACGGAGGCAATTATAGTTTCAATTGGTTCAGTGTTTCATTCAACTGCTTCGAAGTTTCGTTCACTTGTTTCCGTGTTTCATTAATCTCGATTCGAAGCCAAAATTAACTCATTATTTTTTCTTCGTGTCATTAATTCCTCCCAGACTGAAAGAGAGAGAGAAAGAGAGAGAGAGAGACACACACACACACACACACACACACACACGTCCGTTCGTTGATTGTTTAACTCGAGGTATTGTTTAAGGGTGACGTGAGGCAGATGATGATGGTGATGTATTAAGTTATTGTTGTTTTGTTGGTTATTGTGCTGGTGATACGGAGGAGGAGGAGGAGGAGGAGGAGGAGGAGGAGGAGGAGGAGGAGGATAATGATGACGATAACAATAAAACTAATACACTTATAACTATCAATTCAATTCGAGTCAAACCTTTATACTACTACTACTACTACTACTACTACTACTACTACTACTACTATACTACTACTACTACTACTACTACTATACTACTACTACTACTACTACTACTATACTACTACTACTACTACTACTACTATACTACTACTACTACTACTATACTACTACTACTACTACTACTATACTACTACTACTACTACTACTACTACTACTACTACTACTACTACTACTATACTATACTACTACTACTACTATACTACTACTACTACTACTACTACTACTACTACTACTACTATACTACTACTACTACTATACTACTACTACTACTACTACTACTACTACTACTATACTACTACTACTACTACTACTACTACTACTACTATACTACTACTACTACTACGACTAAACCACATCAAATAACAGTGTGCGTGTGTGTACGCAGCGCACATCTGGAGTCCCTGACATACACGTTGCGCAGCGCAGTAACCAACCACTGCGCGGTCTGTAAACCTGCGCAATGATGTAATTTGTTCACCGAAGCGGGAATAATAGCGGCATTCATTCTTCGTTATCTCTCTCTCTCTCTCTCTCTCTCTCTCTCTCTCTCTCTCTCTCTCTCTCTCTCTCTCTCTCTCTCTCTCTCTCTCTCTCTCTCTCTCTCTCTCTCTCTCTCTCACCACAACGTTGCTGCGTCATTTCGGTTCACTGCTCGAAGCCGGAATGAGCGAATGTTTGCTTCCTCCTTCCTCTACCCCACCCCC
>JAPQNM010000008.1:1107324-1114824 GCA_029783475.1 Metacarcinus magister
TAGGTGAAAAGTCTATAGTAGTGAGTTAGTGCAGCGGACACTCTACTCTCCTCTTGACACTTCTACAAGGGCCGAAGAAAAATTGAAGATTAAAAATAAAAATAAAATAAAGAAGTAAGAAAAATGTACATCTATTTAACTATTTATCTTCTTTCCTACACGGCACCTACACTTAAATGAGGTGCGTGTTGAGAGAGAGAGAGAGAGAGAGAGAGAGAGAGAGAGAGAGAGAGAGAGAGAGAGAGAGAGAGAGAGAGAGAGAGAGAGAGAGAGATGCACACCGTATGTATGTACAATTCCTTCCCGCTAGCCTTGATCAGTTCACTCCCCTCCTTCGGGTTTCCTTAAGTAACGGCCACGCTACTTTTCCTCCTATACCTACTACCTGCAGCGATTATAATTCTCTCTCTCTCTCTCTCTCTCTCTCTCTCTCTCTCTCTCTCTCTCTCTCTCTCTCTCTCTCTCTCTCTCTCTCATCCTCTTCCTCCCGAGGTAACCAAACCGCGTCGGATACGAGAGAGAGAGAGAGAGAGAGAGAGAGAGAGAGAGAGAGAGAGAGAGAGAGAGAGAGAGAGAGAGAGAGAGAGAGAGGAGACACACACAGGAGGGAAAGTCGGCAGTGACACGCCTCACCTTCCTCTCAAAGCCGCCGGGGAAGAGAAACCAAATAATTATCAAAGTTCTCCCCCAAGACTGTCCGTCCCGCCGCACACACACACACACACACACACACACATAAGCCCTGAGGCGCTAGGAGGGAGAGAGAGCCATCGGGGAGGGCGGGGCGACCGTAGAAATTATAGGAAACTTAGAGGCGAAAGCTCATCTCCCTTCCCATCAAGGCTCCTATATTGCTCCAGGCAGAGAGACTTAACTATACATCGCCTCGGGCAGAGAGACCTACGGGGATGCGCTTGGATGCCGTTCGGTCTAAGAATGACACCAAAACATTTCCACAGATCAGGTTTTGGGGAAATTCCTTTAACTCAAACACTAAAAGACGTGTTAGAAAAGCATCCTCCTTTATTTCGTTAAGAGTCACGGAGTCACACACTATATACTTTTGACAGGAACTAAAAGAAAATATAGATTACCAAGAAACAAAGAGTAGCATTACATATCATCCCTTGAAAACACCTTGCAAAGACCTTATCGTAATGCCACGGACAATAGCCAATGTCTATCGAGTCTGTCGTACCGCCACGCCCAAACACCACCTGTCGCCACTACCCAGACAGCCAGACACGCCCGCACATTCGATCCCGCCCATAAAAAGTAGTGATCCAGGGAGCCTTGTGGAGGGAGACCCAGTTGAACCAGTCAGTCCCCGAGGCGGCCACACAGCGCTACACTCACTACCATTTTCTATGCGATTCTTATCAAGCTCCTCTACCCTGACCAGGCCACAGGGACACACCGCACCCCAGCCATACTAAGCAGGGAGTATGTTGCGACAGACTGATTCGTACGCAAGTCAAGACAGTTGTTGTAACGCAGCACAGGGATGAAATATTGATGAAGGGAAGGTTGAGGGAGATTAGGACTGGACAGGATACACCAATGGCCTTGTTCACTCTTCAAGGTTCGATCATTGGTGAGTTGATAAGCCAGCGAGCCATCTCTCTCTCTCTCTCTCTCTCTTTCTCTCTCTCTACACACAAAGGTAAGTATAGTGACCACCCGCAGCCAGATATACAACCTGCTATTCACAACAAGAATAGCTAGTGTGTGTGTGTGTGTGTGTGTGTGTGTGTGTGTGTGTGTGTGTAATAGCCGGAACCTTCACCTCACCTCCCCTTCCCTCCCCCCCCTAACACTACCACCATCACCTAGTAACTAAGCACTCCCCTAACACCCCACCACCCCGCTGCCCTTTATTCATACCCCCTCGCCCCCCTTCTCCCCCTTCATCCTCCTCCCTAAATCTTAAAGTCCATAAAAACACACCGCGGACCACCACCACCACCACCACCATCACCACCACCACCACCACCACCACCACCACCATCACCATCACCACCACCACCACCATCACCACCACCACCACTACTACGGACACACATAAAACGAGAGAGAGGAAAAAAAAGAAGAAAGCTTGAGAATATATGGCACAATGGCGCGCCGTAGACCTCCTGTTTCCCTCATAAAATCTTGAGTCACGGCTGCCTTGTGGAAAACAGACTCGTAAGGAAATTAAACAGACAAAAACAGAACTAAGAAGAACTATAAGAGCATGTGTGGTAGAGAATCTTTTGTGTGTGTGTCTCGATTACCTCTCCTTCTCCCTCTCCCTCGGCCTTCCCTTCCATTACCAGACGGGAGGGAAGGAGGGAGAGAAAGAGAGAAGGAAGGAGGTAAGGAGGGAAGGAGGGGAAGAACAAGTGACTTTTCGAAGACCTAAAAAATTGGGGAAGAAGTGGAATAGCGGACGAGTGGTTTAATCTGAGTATAAACAGTGGGAAAGGAGGCAGGAGGAGGAGGAGGAAGAAGAAGAAGAAGAAGAAGAAGAAGAAGAGGAGGTGAGTATTTTTTAAGAGCTTCAAGTTGGAACACAATGAGGTAGACCGTGAGCTTAAGGTTAAAACGAGTCCTTATGTACTATTGTTTGGAGTTCTTGTGTACTGTTGAAGGCTTTGTTATGCATCCAAGAGAGTTAATAGGCTTGTCTTGCTCCTATTAAAGCCTTGTGTTGGCGGGCCCAGAGGTGCACGTGAGAAGGCTGTGTGTGTTTGTGTGTGTAGTGTTTGTTTGTGTGTATAGTGTTTGTGTGTAGTGTTTGTGTGTATAGTGTTTGTGTGTGTATTGTGTTTGTGTGTGTATTGTGTTTGTGTGTGTATAGTGTATGGTGAATAGATTATAAGCTATCACACACTATATGCAAAGGAAAGGAAGTGGTGTAGAATAGAAGGAAGGAAACAAGGAAAACCAGACCAAAGAAAAAAAAAGTTACGTAGAAAAGAAGGAAGGAAAGAGGGAAAATAACTCAAGAAAAAAGTTATGTAGGAAAGAAGGAAGGAGAGAGAAGCAAAACATGTAGTAAAGAAGGAAGGACAGAAGTTAACAACAAAAAAAAAAAATGTAGAAAATAAGGAAAGACGAAAACTCAACAAAAAATATATAAAAATATACTACATTGTGGAAACGAAAGATAAAACAGCAATCATGACAGGCTGAGCGGACGTGGAAATCTACAACAACTGAGTGATCATGACAGCTGTCCTTGGCCTGGTGCAAGGACACCCTGTAACACAACACAAACTCAATACAAACACCCTCACCCACTTGTGTTGCGTTGAGTGTTGTGTTGTGTTGTGTTTCTTCTCTCCTCCAGCAACACAAACCACACGATGCACTCAACTGGTGATATCAGAACGCACGCCACACACACACACACACACACACACACCATTCCTCAACACAAACCATTAGTAATACAGTGTTTCTATGTATTCTCCTCACAAGTTAAAATGTCCTTCAACACACACACACACACACACGATTCCCACAACACACAAGTGCCTTTCTTACATCAATGATAGGTTAGGGACGGACGGACACACACACACACACACACACACACACACACACACACACACACACACAAAGGGCCACAGATATTCCAAAAGATAGAGCGAAACCTTAGCCTCTCTCTCTCTCTCTCTCTCTCTCTCTCTCTCTCTCTCTCTCTCTCTCTCTCTCTCTCTCTCTCTCTCTCTCTCTTAGGCCTACCCACACCTAGCCTCCAGCAAAACCACCTGACGAGGCCGCTACATTAAAAATTCTACCCCATAAAGTACCGCCTTCAAGACACACACCCGCGCCGTCTCTGCTGTGAGGGAGACGCAACCAAAATTTATGACCGTCGGAAAACTCTCCCAGCCTTTCTAATGTCCTCTCCCTATTCTTACACCCCGAACCCACCCACTCACCCACTCCCTCCCTCTCTCTCCTTCCACCCACTCCCACACTTCTCCTTCTTCTGTACTTGCCCCACACGCTCTCTTCCTTGTTGTGTGTGTGTGTGTGTGAGAGGAGAGAGAGATGCTGACACACACCCTCGTTCTAAATTTAATGTTGTCACACCTTGATGCGTCCTTTCTTACGTCTCGTTCTTGTGTGTCTCGTCGTAGTGTTATCTTTACTGGCAGTGGCTCGAGGCGTGTTGGGTATTTATCAATGGTGAATGTAATATTTCTTAGAGATAAAATATTTCTAAAACTTTTCTTATTCGGTCTGAAAGTATTTTTTTTCTGTTGATATTCAAGTTAATGTTATCGATTAAATGGATTCCTAATAATATCTCTAAATCTCAAATATATGTTTTAATAAGTGTAATGAGTGCGACCAACGACCAGCAACGTCATTAAATAGGCTTCACCTGGCTGTCACGTGACCCTAATCACCCAGTTGGTGATTAAAACACACAATCAAACACACTCAACACGCACCTTGTTTTCTGCCTCATTACAACAACAAATACACAAGGAATTGGATATATATTTATCACTCAACCATTAACAACCATAACTAATAACAATAAAACAGCATTATAGTTTATTATAATCATTTAATACGCTCGTAACCCCTTAACTGTATATACCCAAGAAGTCTGCTGCTATTTGCTCTTCCTTTGTGTACCTTTGTGTTTGTTGCATGAAAACAAACAAATGAATTTCTAACCTTCCTCTTATAACTATCCTTGCCAAGATAATGTTTAGGTTCGTTTTATTCACCAAGAAAAATATAGGCTCGCTTTTCCTTACTCCTCCCATAAATACGTTTTAGTTAGCTAAGTTCTAATTCTCTTTTCCATTTACCTGTATATAGTCACACACCAAGATCTCCAAAGTAAACTAATTAAAGGTGAAACAAAAGAGGATACTCACTTTAGGGAGAACAGAGGCGGAGGCAGGAGTGAGAACCAACAGAAGAGATGGACGAAGGAGAGTCAAGGATGGTAGAGAGGAGAGTTCAGAAAGAGAAACAGTGAGTGAATCAAAGGGGAGAGTAGGAGTGAGTAAGGAGGTGAGTCAGGAAGTGAGTCAGTTATAAAGAGTACACACGTAGGATTGGAGAGTCAGAGCAAACAGAGAGAGAGAGAAGGATGCGAAGGACACTGAGACGCCCTTGCCCTACCTCCCTCCCTTGCCCAAGACCCCGAAGGACACCGAGGGGAGAGGCTAGTGAGGGGAAGGAAAGGGTCAAGTCTTTCATATCCCCTTTTAGTGACCCCCTGTTCCTCACCCTTTTCTCTAAACAGTGACTCTCTCTCTCTCTCTCTCTCTCTCTCTCTCTCTCTCTCTCTCTCTCTCATCACGTAACACTGCTCCCTCTCTTTCCTTCCCCTCACGTCACTCAACGCTCACTGACCTCTCTCTCCCTTCTCCTCCCCTCACAGTCCCTCCACCTCTCCCCCCCTCCCCTCATCACAGACTGACACCTCACCCCCACATCACCTCCCCTCGACCTTCCCTTCCCTTCATACACTCTTCTTCCTCCTTTCCCCTCACTCCAATAACAATCTTCCCTGCTTTCCCCTCCCGCCATAAAACTTTCCTTCCTTCCTTTCCCCTCTTCCTCCTCCACCCCCACCACACACACTTCCCTTCCTCCCCCCCCCCACACACACCACACACCCATTCATACTCTCGATTCGTTCCTCTCACACTCATCTTCCGTCCTCCCCTTGCCACACACACACACACACACACACCTTCCCCTGGCCGTCCATCAGTGCCAAGATTTGAGTGTTTACAGATCTTCCACTCTTGCCACGCCTTCCCACGCCCTCGTCCACCCGTGTGTCAATGGTATGTGTGTGTGTGTGTGTGTGTGTGTGTGTGTGTGTGTGTGTGTGTGTGTGTAGAGAGAGGGTATCAGTAAATGACTTTCACGTACACACACTCACACACACACACACACACACACACACACACACACACACACACACACACAGGGCAGAGGGCGTCGCCTAGCCTTGCCCTCTTTCACACTATTTGATCTTTAATTTCTCCTTCCAGTTCAGCGAGAGAGAGAGAGAGAGAGAGAGAGAGAGAGAGAGAGAGAGAGAGAGAGAGAGAGAGAGAGAGAGAGAGAGAGAGAGAGAGCTATGAACATGCGGGAAATGTGAGTTTCTTGACCCAGCGAAGGAGATTTGCGAGAGATGGAGGGAGATAGGAGGGAGGGAAGACAATAGGATGGGAAATAAACGAGGGAAGGACAATGAGGGGAAAGGAATTAGAATGAGAATGGGAGAATGGCGGAAATGAAGATAGATGGAAAGAAAAGAAAAGTGTGTGCGAGGATGAAGAAGTAAGTGAAAGTAGCAGTAGCAGTAGCAGTAGCAGTAATAGTAATAGTAGTAGTACAGCTATTAACAGTCTCACCACCACTACAACACCATTAATAGACCTACTAAATCACCACCACCACATCCTCTCCCTACACCATAAACCACTATAGTCACCTCATCCATCTCACGCGAACAGAAAACGAACCACAACGTAGATCAAGAGCATTGGCAGCTCTGTCCCGCGTGGCGTACTTCAAGGTGGTAATGTGTCACCTTGAAATATTGACAAGGACGCCTCTTAATAACCCTCCTTCAGAACGCCAGTAGGAGGGGCGAAGGAGGGTGAAGGAGGTAGTGTAAGGTGTAATGATGATAGGAATTGTGTAACTAGTGTAAGGGTGAGATGAGGAAGGAAGGAATGGGGGAAAGTATGGTATTAATTATAGATGAATGAAAAGTGTCTGATTCTCTTGTTATTTTTCTTTATTCTCTCTCTCTCTCTCTCTCTCTCTCTCTCTCTCTCTCTCTCTCGTTAGTTTAGTATGTTATTTTTCGTTCACTTGTTACGTATAGTTTAGGAAAGTGACGTTCAATTGAGATAGTATGATTGTGATTGTGTGTGATTGTGTGTGTGTGTGTGTGTGTGTGTGTGTGTGTGTGTGTGTGTGTGTGTGTGTGTGTAGGCTGTTGCTACCCTGCCTACTGTCCTGCTGTGCTCCCTCGCTCCTCCTGCTACTTGTTCATTATTCCTGCTGTGACAATCCATACACCTCTCTCTCTCTCTCTCTCTCTCTCTCTCTCTCTCTCTCTGATAAAAAAATGTTCCCTCTACGTACTTAATGCAATCATATGACCCCCTCCTTCCCCTCCACCACCACCACCACCACCTCCTCCTCCTCCTCCACCTGGATTGGCCGCCTCCACGACCCTCACATCCACACATCCGCTCGTTTTCATTTTAATTACCGGATCCATTAATAAGGAGGAGGAGCCTTCGAACACCGCCGGACCGAGGAGTGCCAGGTGCGGAGAAGAGAGAGAGAGAGAGAGAGAGAGAGAGAGAGAGAGAGAGAGAGAGAGAGAGAGAGAGAGAGAGAGAGAGAGAGAGAGAGAGAGAGGGGGGGTAAAGGGTATAGTGAGTGAGATACGGAGAGAAAAAGACAGGGAGATAAGGGATTAGTGTGGGAGAGGGATTGAGAGAAAAAAAA
>JAPQNM010000008.1:1119824-1132324 GCA_029783475.1 Metacarcinus magister
CTCGTATGGAAACTTTACAAACACATTACATTCTGTCTATAATAACCTAATTCTACGTTTGTTCTAACCTGTCCAGCGCCACCTCACACCCTCTACCACAACCTCATAACCTCATACCACGCCTAGTAACCTCACCCACCACAAAATAAGGCAACTTAACTTACTGAGGACTAATGAAACTTGTGCAGTATACGTTTCAGATTAAAGAAAACAACAAAACAGATCTTTCATACACTTCCGTCTGTCCTGTCACATTGAGGCGTCGATTTGACAGACATTCAATGGACGGGGAACGAAACACAGCCTCGCAGGAACGTGATATTAACACAGACAGTCGATGGAGAAGGCTGGAAGGGAGGGTTGGGTTAAGGGTGAAGGAGTAAGGGAGGGTGAGGGAGAGTGGGAGGACCTTGCTAACACAATGAGATCCTTCAGTAACGATCCTATCTGGCTGGCCTCACGCACCTCCCCAGACTTGAGCCGTGTTAAGATGCCCCGTGATAGCAGTCAGTTCAACCTGCCGCCTCGCTCATCATTACCCCTACCCCCGCCCCCCCCCCTCACAAGCCAGATAGCAGGGAGGGTATACTGGTGCTACACAGGAACGCAACACAACACAGCATGTAACACTGAGAGGCTGGCTAGACGCAACACACTGCCATGACCCTCCTTCCCTCCCTTCCTTAGGTGTCCAGCGCTGGCAGGTAACTTTGCTATCGCTGCTGGTAAGGTTTTGTGTGACATTATTGAGTCTCCACGTAAGTTTGAGCCTCACGTCAGCTACATAACAGACGTGATTGTGAAGCATTCGTCTTATTATTATTATTATTATTATTATTTCCAGTAACTCAGAAAACACGTAGTAGTAAGGTTAGGTTGTAAAAAAAATAAATAAATAAATAAATAAAAAGTTGGTTGGAAGAAATGTCTCGCGGGGATTGACATGACAAAATAAAATATAAAACAAAATCGTAGTAGATAGTGGTGTGACTCTGCAACCAAATATTTGTGGAATGAAGCTTGTTGTCGGTGGTGCGCGGGACGGGACAGGAAGGATGTAATGGAACCTCAAGGCCTGCAGCACGGCGGGACACTACCACCAACACTTGCAAAGGAACACACCACGGACTCTCTCTTCTTCTTCTTGCACGTCAGCAGCCTGGTTTTAAATGCCTCGTAGTGAAGAAAACGGGTTGTTGATGTTTGTGAGAGGCCAAGGAGGTGTCGCTGCGATGCTAACGTACAAGACTCACTCTGCTCTTTAATTAGAACGCATCCTAGTGAAGAAAACCAGATGTAACCTTTCATTTAGGAACACCAAGAGAGGAGAGAAGAGGAGAGGAACTTTAATTAATAGAGTCTCCCTTGATATGTTTCCATTGATAACCTTACATGAATCATACTTGTACTTTGTTTGTTTGTTGTTCTTCACGTGAGAACACTAAGCATGGTGGAGGTGTAGAACATACTGAACACGTAGCACATCCATCTACCTGGATTCTGATCTTATACTGATACTAATACTTTTTTTCCGCCTTGCCGACACACACACACACACACACACACACACACACACACACACCCACGACCCTGACCTGACTCTGTGCGAGGCTGGCTTTCCAGGAAGCGACAGGCGGCGGCGGGAGGCTTCCACTGAACACCTGACTAACTCACCTCACGCTGGTGTCCACATCGAGTTTACGCTCAGTACACACACACACACACACCCACACACCCACATGCATACACGCTACCTACTACTACTACTACTACTACTACTACAATAACAATATCTAGATAACTTCAAGTCTACATCGTCTATTTTTAATCAAACTTCAGCTTCACTCAGGATGGGACGCAGTACAGAATTCTTTTTTTGTTTTATTATTTCTCTTAGGTCATCCCAGCTCCGCGCCTCCCTTTAATTAACAATATAACCTGAGGGCGGGGGTTGGGTGGGGGTGTAGGTGCCTCCCTCCTCACCTTCCTTCCCTCTCCCACCACCACTACCTCCTCACAACCCAGCCAGGGACAGTAACAGTGGAGTGCCCATTTTTCCGGCACTGTCAAGCGGGCACTGCAACATTTCCCTTCCCTTTCCCCTGGAGACTGCGAGGCATGGAAGGCTATGAAGGTTACACAGGCTCGCACGCACGCACGCACACTAAAAGGAACAAGGTAAAAAGAACAGCTAAGGGAACTACGGGTGGGTGGATGGGTGGAAGGGAGTGAGGGAGAAACGCCGCGCGCACCGTGTACTCCCTTCCTCACCCTCTGTCTCCCTTCCTATTCCTCCCTCACTCTCCCTTCCCCCCCCATCATCTACCTGTTCTTGCCGAGTCGACCTCACCCTGCCTACCACCCAGTCTAGTCAACAAACACACCCTACCTGCTCACCCTCACTCGTCTTACCTCACACACACACCCCCCCCTACCCCCCCCCCACTGCCCTGCTGACTCACAACCCGCCACACCAACACCACCACAATCATCCCCTGAGTAGGCTGGGTAAGACGGATGGAGGGCAGGTGTGTGGGCCGTGGTCAGGTCAGGTCAAATGAGGTTTCCGACTTTCCGCTGCTTACCTACCGTTTGTATCGAGGTTTGGCGTCGAGCACATCGTCGTGGCTGCTACTCCTCCACATGGCTGCGTCACACACTCATAGATCCGCGGACCCTCACAAGAGTTACGGCGCCGTGTGAAGGCGACGGCGACGGCGGCGCAGGTCACCCCTCGAGCCGCCGTCACATCGTCAAGGCAGAGGCGACGAGGAACGAAGGTAAATCCAGACAGGACGCCCCTTACGCGGCCATCACGGAGCCTCTTCACCTGGCGAGCCTCGAAAGCACGTCGGATTCGCCCCAAAAAGAGATTTGAACTCGGTGGCAAATATTTATCCCTGTATTTCCCTCACACTATCACTGCAGTGGTCACACGGGCGTTCAACATTCATAGGCAGACAAAAGGTTACACTCAAGCCAAGGTAACACTCTGGGCGTGGACAAAACGTACGTAGTCCATGTACTTAGACGAAGCCACTGCGCAACAACACTCCACCTCTACAGCTAATTCCGAACTGAAGCTTGTTTACCCGTGAACTCCAAACCTGTTAGCTGAGTGTGTGTCATGTTGTCGTACAATCACTAATAATTAACGAAGCTCACAAGACGATACAACGAACTCTTATAACGAACGATCAGCAAAATACAATGATGCAGATTTAACATTCATAAACCTCAAGTGTGTTGTTCTAAGATACAAATTAATGGTTTGAAAGTAAGAATTTCTACGCGCGTCTGGCAGCCACCATGCGCAGCGCTGCCGCACTACAACAAGGAGGGTGCCCGCTCTCCCCCTCACTCACACACACACACACACACACACACACCGTTTTCTATCATTCCACCTCGAATACCTTCACACAAACATGCTGAACCTGTCTTGGGCTTCAACACAACTAAACAGCGTAAGGCCCAGACACACACACCCGCCCCGCCCCACCTCACCTCACCCCGCACCCTGCCATTCTTCCCCCGCGAGTCACTTGTTTCACTCCAGCGTGCGAGGGGCGAGTCTTGGCTAAGTATGAAAGACTCCATTCAGCTCCACACCGCCCGCCCGCCCTTGTCCTCCCTTAGACGGGTGGAGAGGCGCAAGGGAGAGCTAGTGTGTGAGTGGAAGGGTGGGAAGTATGTGTGAAGCGTGGGATTGGGACAGGTGGAGGTGTGTGTGTGTGTGTGTGTGTGTGTGTGTGTGTGTGTGTGTGTGTGTGTGTGTGTGTGTGTGTGTGTGTGTGGAATGGGGTTTAAATGCTTGGTGTATGTGTGGGTGGGTGTAAGTGGAGAGTGGAGGAGGATGTGGATGGAAGACTATAACAAAAAAGTGGGTGTAGCTGCGTGTGGGTGGAAGCGTAAAGGTGAGTGTAGGTGGAAGGGAGACTGAGGTGGTGGGGTGGAGGGTGGAGAGGGTGGAAGGGTGGAGAGGGTGGAAGGAATGAGCCGTCCTCACATATTTCCACAACAGGTGTGAAAAGACGACACCTCACGACTCTTTCTACATAACGCGATGGTGTGATAGTGATGGTGGTGGTGGTGGTGGTGGTGGTGGTGGTGGTGGTGGTGGTGGTGGTGGTGGTGAGTGCACGGTCATCACCATCATCACCATTATGATTACAAAAACTGACACCATGACTATCATCCATCACTACCATTACTATACTATCACAACACCATCACCACCATCACACCACCACCACCACCATCACCACCACAGCTTAAGAAGGTTATCAAAACATTACCAAACACACCTCACACATACACCTCATCCTCATACACTACAATACACCTCGCATACATCCTTTTCAGTATTCCACAAACGAATACAAACACCACATCAGCACCACATCAACACCACAATCAAGGCCACACTGACAAGGTTGTGGCAATCAAAGAAATAGATAAATATAAACGTCAGAATAAAAAAAAAAAGAGAAAATAGAAAGTTCCAAGTAAAATAAATAAGTGAAATAAGACTGAAGAAAAAAAAATTGTGTCACTTGATATTTACAACCGATCTTGACAATAGAGAGAGAGATAGAGAGATAGAGAGAAAAAAGAAAGAGAGAGAAAGAGAGAATCACCATAAACTTTTTCTCTGATGGCTGTACAATACATAAAAATAATTCTAATTACTTGACAAAACCAATAATATATTTACAAAGTCCCCGCTGCCACCACCACCACCACCACCACCACCATCACCACCACCACCTCACCACCACCACCACCACCACCACCACCACCACCACCACCACCACCACCAGCACATGTTTCTAAGACAGTCTAGTGGGATACGCTTGGCAGGACGCAGTATCCTACATCTCAACGACCAATTACTTCCCATCGCCTCAGCCTCCTTTCTCCTGTGTCCACCGCGTTAATCTAATCACATAAATTATACTTATTATCCACTCACACGGATCATAATAATACTAATACAAACCCTTCACATACTCCCACGAGGCTCAAGAATGGTGTCCCCTACTTTCCATGGTCAGCTTGCCTGGGTTCGACTCCCGCCACGCTAAGCTGGACACTCTTCCTACTCGCCTACTTTCTCATGCCTTGACCGCTGATAGAACGCAGAATGGTGGTCGTAAGTATAAGTGTGTGCTGAGACATGCTGAGGGAGGGAGGGAGGGAGGGAGGGAGGGAGGGAGGGAGAGGAGTGTCTGTCGCTAAACTGAGGTGCATTGTTGGTTCCCTAATTAGTAAGATTGTTAAAGAGTCGCCAGGTGATGATGAGGAGGGTGTGTTTGTGGGTTGTGTGGATGCTGCGTCCTTGTGGTGTGTGTGTGTGTGTGTGTGTGTGTGTGTGTGTGTGTGTGTGTGTGTGTGTGTGTGTGTGTGTGTGTGTGTGTGTGTGTGTGTGTGTGTGTGTGCTTGTTTCTATCTCTAGGGTCTGTTTAGAGTAATGGTCTTTCAGGGAGAGACTCATTTCCACTCCATTCTCTTATAAACTGTAGGAATGGTTCTACAGTTACATACAAAAGCTTCCTATGTATAACACTGTACTATAACCTACCGTAGTTATTAGTCTTATAATGAAGATAATGATTGTTATGTTATTATAATCTGGATAACAATGTACTTCTGGTGATCAAACTTATCTATAAACACTCACTGCCTAGCTGGTAAAATGTTGTGTTATTCTGGCAGGGATTGAAGGGTGTGTGTGAAAGGTGAAGGACTTGGTGTCAAAGGTGTATTGAGACAAATGATGAAGAGCAAGAGAACAGGTGCAATGATGAGTGTAAAGGATGAGGAAACGAGGTGGTAACGAGGAGGTGATTGTGTGGATGAAGTGGCTGGTTATCTTGTTAAACGTAGAGTTGTTAAGTAGTTTACATCCTATCACTGTGTATGGATAAGGAAAATAAAAGGTATAGTGTGAAATATATATATGAATAAATCAGTTATTATTTTGAGTATATTTTCACATATTTCTTTACGTGTCTATTCTTTGTTATTATCCTGTTACTTTTCCTTTAGCAAATATTAGTTTATTTATCCATTATTTCGTTTTTAAATCCTTCATCAAATTCTCCTAGTATTAAACATGTTCCAATCACGTTTAAACAGTGTATATTTAGTAGTGTTTACAATCACTAAGACACACTCGTTTAGGTAACATTTCCAGGCAGGTGTGTACATACATACAGACAGACAGACAGACAGACACGCCACCTGCCAGGCCAGCGAGGAACTATTTCTTGGAGTCAATTTCTTTTCTGTATCCCAATGAGACAGTGATGTATGTTCCTTCCTCTATCCTTCTATCCTTTACCCACCCGCAGCTTTCACCTCGGAGTCCTACCTTCCTCTCCCTTTATACACACACACACACACACCCCATTCCTGTGTTTCCCGCGTAACAAACAGCCTCACACATCCTTCCTTATCTCTCACACAAATTCCCAGGCGGTGATGTTACTGCACAGCGAGACCAGAACAGAACAGTGGAGACCGATTCCCTTAGGTGCTGCCGAGACCAGAACCACAGACCAAAAGACCGAACAAGCACCTCCTCCCTCCCTCCTCTCTCCTCCCACACCACCACAGCACCACACACCTCACCGCAGACCAACACAGATCATCTCAAGGCTGTTATTCCCTGTAGGGTGGCACAGCAAAGCACAGCATCGGAAGTATCAAAGGCTCGACAAGGTAGTAAAAAGTGTATAAAAAAAGAACATATATTGGTGGTGTATTGACAGTCATTCTTATTCTCGGTCCAGAAGTTTGAGGTCAGTCTTTCTCTTTTTTTTATGCTCTCTCTCTCTCTCTCTCTCTCTCTCTCTCTCTCTCTCTCTCTCTCTCTCTCTCTCTCTCTCTCTCTCTCTCTCTCTCTCTCTCTCTCTCTCGTTACGTTTTCTTTCTCTAAGTTCATCTCACAATCTTGTTTTCTAACTTACTTCCTGTTTTCTATCATTTCGTCAAGGGTGTAAATAGATGTATAGAAAATAAACGTCACCACCAACAGTAACTATGTGTATATATATTTGTCTTTCCTTGTCAATGCACAAAAACTAGTTGTTGTTGTTGTTTTTGTTTGACTTGTTTATAGACCTGACATTCATTCACACAAACTATACATAAACAAATGAAAAAAAAATGTATATATATATTTATTTATTTATTTATATTAGAAAGCTTTCTACTTTGATTATAATTTGTGCACCATCCTGTACAGACGACATCGCAGCGACCACAATGCAAGGATGAAAAAAAACAATGATAAATATATAAACAAATAAAAAAATTAAAATAAAATAAAATAGAATATTGAAAAATTGAAAAATAATAAATAAATATATATAAAATCCATAAATAAATTAAAAATATAAAGTCAATGTATATATGAAGAAAATATACAAATTAATAAAATAGATAATTACTAATAATAGACATAAATAATAAGAATAATCACTTAATATAGCGGTGAAAAAAATCCTAGCCTGAAACAATCACACCTACCCACGCCCACACCCACCCACGCCCACACTCCTGCTAACCCACCCATCACGCCCACAACATTCTTCCCCAAGTCATGTTATTTTTATTCATGAAATTCAATCTTATGAATATCCGTCCCCCTCCAGTACCTATCCCCCCCACCCCCCCTGCTGTGTTGGCTTATCTGTGTGTGTGTGTGGTGTGTGTGTGTGTGTGTGTGTGTGTGTGTGTGTGTGTGTGTGTGTGTGTGTGTGAGTTAATTCAATGTTTTTTTCGTCCATATATTTATCGATTTATCTATCTATTTATTTAACTATATATACATTTATCTATTTGTGTCGGACCGTTTGTATCTATCTATCTATCTATCTTCTTTCTTTCCTATCAATTTTTAGGCAGGAGGAAAGGACACATTCTTTCTTTCCTCCATAATTTTCCTTCATCATTCGTCAACATTATTCTCTCTCTCTCTCTCTCTCTCTCTCTCTCTCTCTCTCTCTCTCTCTCTCTCTCTCTCTCTCTCTCTCTCTCTCTCTCTCTCTCTCTCTCTCTCTCTCAACGAGGGTAGAGTTCACAAGCCATTAAGGAGACGCCAAGAAGTGCACCACAAGTTACCTTTCTCCTTTCTCCTTTGTTTAGGTAAATGGGAAACTGCAAAGGGAAGCTAAAGAGAACAAGACAAACAGACGCTTTTCTTCCTCTAGTTCCTCCTGAGTCTGGGAAGAAAGTGCATGTGAGGAGGAAGAGAAAGGGGAAGGGAGGAGGTGGAGAGAAAGGGGAAGGGAGATGAAAGGGGGTTTAGTGTATGGGTAGGTAAAGAACAGTGCAATTATGAAGGGAAAGCTGCAGTGTGTGTGTGTGTGTGTGTGTGTGTGTGTGTGTGTGTGTGTGTGTGTGTGTGTGTGTGTGTGTGTGTGTGTGTGTGTGTGTGTGAGGGGAAGGTGTAGGATGTGAGGGAAGGCAAAGGGCTGTAGATATGTAGAATGAGGGGAAGATGTAATGGTTATGAGGGAAAATTAGTTTGTGTGGTTGTGGTTGTCGTGGTGGTGGTGGTGGTGGTGGTGGTGGTGGTGGTGGTGGTGGTGGTGGTGGTGGTGGTGGTGGTGGTGGTGGTAAGTGTACTAGATCGTCTTCGTCCTGCCTGGTACAGTCTAGGAGGGAAAAGGGAAAATGTGGCAACGATGTAGGAAAATGCTTTGACAGTTCTCGTAAGTGTTAATGTTTAGGTTGACAGACAACACTGACACTCCTGAACTCACTCACTCTGCAGAGATTGGTATTGTTGTTGTTGTTGTTGTTGTTGTTGTTGATGGTTTTGTAACGGAGTATCATAATTGTAGGGAGGAAAAATAGTATATGTGTATCAGGTAGACGTTATCGAGGTCTCTTACTTTGTTTCTAGGTATTTCGTCGTATGATTAATATTTTCTTGGTAAAAGGACAAAAACCTCTTCGTCCTCTATTATGGTAAAACTTTTCGGGCCACAAAAACGAATATCCATTTACGTCACAGAAACGTGGAAAAAATATATGAGTTTAAAGTTGTACATCCATTAATTTGCAATAATAGTTGTTGAGGAAGTTTTCTTGTTTGAGAAACGATTTGTGAAAGCCGTGAAAAACATTCCGAAAGTTTTATTTTTACTTCTATAGAGTAACGGTACTACTACTACTACTACTACTACTACTACTACAACTACTTATACTACTACTATGACATTCAACACAAAAAACATCACCAACACCAACAACAACAATGACAATAACAACCACACGAGAGCGAGGTAGTTAAGGTGAGTTCCTTTTTGATATAGTTACCTGCAGTCCCCGGCTTGTCTGTCTACCTCAAGAGTAACAAATTCGGGAACTATCAAAAATATTCCTATACAACTCTGCTACATTTTCATTATTGACACATAAACTCTACTAGACCAGGGAGGACAAAACATGAATAATATAATAGTATAATAATATAGTACCCCCCGCCCAGCACATCACCCTCACAGCACATCAGTAACACACTCCACGGCGCCACACTCACCCTTGTCCTGCCGTGAGAAGGTGTAGGTCTGGATAACACACCACATGTTGCTTACCTGAAGGAGAGAGAGAAAGACAACATTAGTTTTGAAAGAGATACAAAAAAAAACCATAAGTTGACAGAAAAAAAATAAAACACATGAAAATAAGAAATAACTTAAGATTATTACGTATCATATGTTTTAAAGGAAGGGAGTTTGATATATATATATATATATATATATATATATATATATATATATATATATATATATATATATATATAATCGGTCTGCTAAAAGTAATAATATTCTTGGTAAATGACCCGAAAATATTTGTTGACGTAAAAAAAAATTGCTTTAAGAAGAACAGCTGAAGATTATTTATTGGAGACGATGCATAAAGGGAAAAAAAAACAGAATATAGGAAGTAAATCATAAAGCAGTTAAGAAAAAAAAAGTGTTTGTACAAGAATCATCGTAAATTAACGAGAAGAGTAAAATAACCTAACAACAAAATAATAACAATAATAATAATAATAATAATAATAACAAAAATAATAATACAATAACCTGACGAAGACGATAACAACCTGAATCTCTACCCAACGGTGTGTGTGTGTGTGTGTGTGTGTGTGTGTGTGTGTGTGTGTGTGTGTGTGTGTGTGTGTGTGTGTGTGTGTGTGTGTGTGTAAGGCAAGCAGGAAAACATACCAAACATGCAATCATCTCTCTATGTTATTTCCTTCCTTTATTCCTTTTCTCCTTTACCTCCTCACCTTCTGTTCAGGACGAGAGGGAAACAAGGCAGCAGTAACCATATATTTCCTTATCTTATTTATTTCCCTCGACAGGAAAACAACGCAATAAGCTGAGACGTGTTTATTTTTATTATTTTATTTTATTTATCTTTATTTGATTTTTTTACCTGAGTTTACGTTCGTTGTTGTTATAGAAAATGGGAGGCAAGAGTTTTTTTTTCCTACTTGTGTTATGTGTCACTCTATGTTGTGTGTGTTTTTCCTACTTCAGTGTTGTTAAGTAAGGGAAGAAAGTCCTTTATTCCTATCTACTTAATAATAACTACACTTCAGTTTAATAATTGTCTCTTCTCAGCTAAATAAATGGATAGATAAATAGATTGATAAATAAGAATATATCAACTCAAATATTCTTGTTTTACTACACAATAAACTCAATCTAACTAACTTTATTTTTCCTATTTTATAACGTCACACATTTGTTTATTTTTCTCATAGTGACAGAAGAGAGTAAGTTTTTTTTCTTCTGTCTATCGTAAAAGACAGTGAGGCGCCTGTTACTTCCCTTCCCTTGACGCCTTCCTGTCTACCTAAAAGGACGATAGATAGTACTGAAGGTTTTCTGTTTACTTTTGTTATCTATTAGGAGTAAACGATAGATAAATGGTCTTCTTCCTCCTCTTCTTCAGTACTACTATTGCTACCACCACCACAACCATTTCCTCCTCCTCCTCCTCCTGCACCGTCCGTTCATTAGGCACCCTCACGCTCCAACGCTAACGTGAGCTTAATGGACGCGTTATCTCTCTCTCTCTCTCTCTCTCTCTCTCTCTCTCTCTCTCTCTCTCTCTCTCTCTCTCTCTCTCTCTCTCTCTCTCTCACACACACACACCTTCGTAGAGCAAACACGAAACTGACGACCAAATGCCTCCCTCCCTTCACCATGCAAATCACGCCCATTACTCAAGGCTCGCTGGGGCTACATTACGTAGGCAAACAGACGAGTAGCAGCGCGCACCCCCTGACGCTTCTTCCACACCCTTAAAGTAGCTTCCCTCCCTCTGGCTACCTTAACGCGCTCCAACATCTGCCCGTCTCTCATACGTGCGCTTCCCCTAAAGTACGTGATTTAACAAGTGCGTGGGAGGAAGGTGTGCTGGAGAGGCTTAACTGTCAGCGGGAAGGCCAGGTAAGGAAGGGAAAGGTGATGTAATGTAATAAGGTAGAAAAATAAGAGAAAATACTGTAGGTGGAAAGGGAAGGTAAATGTGATGTAAAATATGGGAAAAATATGACAGAGAAATGATAAGAAAATGTGAACTCATAGAAAGAGAAAGAAAGGTGGAATATGTTAATTAGGGAAAGAAGAGAGAATGTTAACGAACGAGAAATGAAATGAAAAATGTTTAGAGTGTATGATAAAGAAGAAGAGGAGGAAGGGAAATGTAAATAAAGGAAAGAAGAGATATAAATGAGAAAGAGAGAGAGAGAGAGGGAGAGAGAGAAAAAATACGACACAGGTAGAAGGAAACGAAAGTGTAAATAAACATAATAAGAGGGAAGAGGAAATATTAGATAAAGATGAAATAGATAAACAGGACCAAAGTTTACACACAAGAAGAGGAAACAGAAGGAAACACAAACGAAAGGGAAACACAAGATACAATGAAAATAAGACTAAAACATATTGAAGATAAAAGGATGATGAGCAAAACAAATACGAATAAGGAATAGACAAATAAAGTGAAATGATGTAAGGTTTTAGGAGGAAATGAAGAGAGGAATAAATAAAGACAAGGAAATAGAGTAAATGGTGATAGGAAAAATATATTAAAACTAAAGAAGTAAGGAAGATAATATAGAGTAAAGAAAGACAATACGAAATAAATAAATAAATAAATAAATAAATACTAAAGACGGGAATAAAGTATAATTTGAATATATGAAGAAAAAAAAACAGAGAAACTAATAAAATAATGAAGTAAAGACGATAATAAAAAAAAAGAAACTAAGAAAGGAAAACAAAAAATAACAAGAATGAAAAAAAAACGATGCATCATAAAAAAAAAAAAAATTACAAAAATAAATAAATAAATAAATGAAATAGAATAAAATAAAAGAGAATACAATCACTTACAAAGACTCTCTATGCAAGGTTTGATCAGAAAGGAAGTTACTGAGGCGTAAAGATGTAATGTTACGCTAA
>JAPQNM010000008.1:1142324-1157324 GCA_029783475.1 Metacarcinus magister
GAAAGTGAGAGGTTAGAGAGTACGAAAAAGTAGGGGAAGAGAGGGAAGGGAAGGGAAGGGAAGGGAAGGGAAGGGAAGGGAAGGGAAGGGAAGGGAAGGGAAGGGAAGGGAAGGGAAGGGACGAGGTGCATCCACTACCACAAGCAAAGGAGAGGAATCTTATATCTCCTCCTCCAATTCTTCTCTATCTTCTTCTTCTTCTTCTTCTTCTTCCTCCTCCTCCTCCTACTGTTAATCAAAATGTCTTACCACCGTCACAACAGTACAAACACACGAACAAAAACAATAAGAAAAACGATAGTAGTAGTAGTAGTAGTAGTAGTAGTAGTAGTAGTAGTAGTAGTAGTAGTGGGTGCCAGGCCGCCATTACGCCCACCAGAAAACAAATGCCAAGACGAGGCTGATCAGCAAACAAGCGGTGTCTTTAGAACTACCCAATTACACCGCCTCGACGTAAATTGTTCCCTCTATACACTTGGCCCTTCAAGCATGATGTCCTACAGGTGTGTATTACAGGTGCGTATTACAGGTGTGTCCTACAGGTGTGTAAAACAGGTGTCGTTCTCCACAACTGTCTAAACAACTTTAATAACCAAATAAAAAGAGAAGAAGCAGCTTATAATATACAAAAGCATCAGTCCGCCCCCTACCCAAAACCTTCTACACACACACACACACACACACACACACACCCTGGTTTTACCCATAGTTAAGATACATTACTCTTGTTGCTGCTGCTTTACTTTTCTTACTCATCCAACAACAACTATGGGACGACTCTTACTATTACTATTACTATCACTATTATGATCACCACGACTACTACTGGAATTATACCACCATTATTACTATTACTATTGTCACTACTGCTACTATTACTACTACTATCACCTCTATTACTACTACTACTAATACAATCGTAACTAGCAATAATCAAACACAAGAATAACAACTACAACTACAAGAACAATACTGATAACAACAACAAGCCATCCTTCGATAATACTAATCTCATCCCACAAAGTAGGCTACACACACACACACACACACACACACACACACACACACACACACACACACACACACACACTATCACTAATACTACATGGTAACAATACATGGAAACACGTCACCACGGCAAGGTGAGGGGCGGGTAAGGTCTTGATAAGTGGCGTTGTGTCATAGGCTAGGACGAGGCAGGCAGGTAAAACGTTATGGCCAGGTGGTGGGAGTCCCTGTGTGTGTGTGTGTGTGTGTGTGTGTGTGTGTGTGTGTGTGTGTGTGTGTGTGTGTGTGTGTGTGTGTGTGTGTGAAGGAGAGCTGTCACGTAGGAAACACGTAATGTCATGAATTACCCTCCCCCTCCTCCTCCTCCTCCTCTAAACAGACAGCCTCGTTAGGTCCAGTAGGACTGTTGGTGTTTGTTCTTGCTTTGTATTCCTTTGTACTCTTACTACTATTACTATTACTACGGGAAACTTCAGTAGATAAGCGTCACCTTCAACAGGTCAGGATTAGGATTTACGATGAAGCAACACCATCACTGTTACCAATCAGACATCACCACCACCACCACCACCACCACCACCACCACCACCATCACCATCACCACCACCACCACCATCACCACCACCACCACCACCACCACCATCACCACCACCACCACCACCACCACCACCACCACCACCACCACCACCACCACCAGAGGAGTGTTGTTCAGTTATCCCCAAACGTTTCAACTG
Source organism: Metacarcinus magister (assembly GCA_029783475.1). NCBI lineage: Eukaryota > Metazoa > Arthropoda > Malacostraca > Decapoda > Cancridae > Metacarcinus > Metacarcinus magister. Next base: position 1,144,067 of record JAPQNM010000008.1, read on the forward strand.
AATTCATGGTGATAACAGTTCATCCGATCTCTCTCTCTCTCTCTCTCTCTCTCTCTCTCTCTCTCTCTCTCTCTCTCTCTCTCTCTCTCTCAGCTCTAGTTCTCTTATCATCTATCACATATGAGAGAGAGAGAGAGAGAGAGAGAGAGAGAGAGAGAGAGAGAGAGAGAGAGAGAGAGAGAGAGAGAGAGAGAGAGAGAGAGAGAGAGAGAGAGAGAGAGATACATACACATGATATAACGACAAACATTACGTAATTGACGCTCTATATTTTTCACTTGTTCTTCATCTTCGTCCTCACCAACACGCCCATGAACATTTGACAAGAAAAGATACGAGAAAATTAAACTTGTCTGTCTGTCTGTCTGTCTGTCTGTCTGTCTGTCTGTGAACGTGTATTATTCTGTCTTTTTTATGCGCAAATTCCTAACGTTGATAAATAATTGTTGAGTACTAGGAAGAGAGAAGGAAAGTAAAGATGCTTTCCTATTAACTATATATATATATATGTATCTTATTTCAATGTTTTGGAGAGAGACGAAAATGAAAGAAAATAAAAAGAAAATACGTATTACTATATCTTGCTGGTAAAAAAAATATATATATAATAATAATAATAATAAAAATATAAAAAGTCAATGTTAATTAATGGTAATGACGTACTAATTATCAACATTATATAATTACCTCCGCCGGTGTACCTAGACAAAACACAATTAAATAAAAAAAAAATCTGGCCGAAGGATATTAATTACAAAACAGAGAGAGAGAGAGAAAAAAAAGAAATGTTTTATACGTGTTTCATACAGGATAGTCAGCCTTGTAGAGAACAAAAAAATAAGATGACTCAGAAGAGAAAAACAAATGAAGCACGAAGAGGGAGAGGAAAATGGATGCCTTGCGCTTTCCGTTACGAAAAAATAATAAGGAATACAATGTTGATGAATCTATAAAAATTAATAAGGAATACAATGTTGATGTATCTATAGAAATATATACAAGGAGACAAAGACGAAAGAAAAGAAAATTAGGAAGCAATACAGTGTTAAAGAGAGAGAGAGAGAGAGAGAGAGAGAGAGAGAGAGAGAGAGAGAGAGAGAGAGAGAGAGAGAGAATCGTATATTAGAACGCAACAGTCTTTTTGAATACAGTGGCGGGAAGTAAGATGGAACAGAAAACGGGTCAAAACAAAACGTAAATAGAAAACGCGATAACAGTGTCACAACTGTACGTCCGGTGGTGACAAGCGAGGCACCACGCCAGGCTAGTGTACACTGGTGGAGTCAATTGGGATGCTTTCTTTTTTACTATTATTTCATACAAAACTTCAAGTGTTACCAAAAGTTAGACTCAAGTGGAAGTAATAATAACGTAATAATTGAATAATAACAATGATGTGGATGGGTGCCCGCGGCCTGCACCAACGCGGCCTAGAAGGTAACACTACGACACGTGCCCGTCACTGGACTGGGCGTCAGGCGCTCACACCACCTGGAGGGGCTGGCTGCCCTTCCCGCCGCCAGGGTGACCGTCACCCTTTATACCCTCCTGATGGTGGTGCCAGCCAGTGCCTGCCTAGCTGGCACCTCTCCTGATACATTGATGTTTTAACAAACTAATAAACAAAACGTGGTTTGAGCTGCCACGCAAGTATTTTTTGAAGGTCATTAAACCCGACGTTGAATATATAATCATGTACTAACCTTTGTTGTTTATGTTCGGAGACATAAATACATAAACATTGGACTAGAAATGCAACGTGGAAAATATGTAAATAAATAACAAGCATGACAGCAGTCTTAAAATATGCAGTGTTGCTAAAAGCAAGGAAATGTAAGAGTAAAGTGAGCCGACAATCCTAGATTAGAGAGAGAGAGAGAGAGAGAGAGAGAGAGAGAGAGAGAGAGAGAGAGAGAGAGAGAGAGAGAGAGAGAGAGAGAGAGAGAGAGAGAGAGAGTTAAACAAACATAGGCGTCACCTTTACCTTTCTTTGCGTGCGAGTTCCTGTAGTTTGGTCGGATGCACTTCGGTTCCAGCATCGGTCTCCGGCGTCTTCTTACCGAGGTGCACCGCCTGACGGAACCTCTGTATCATCTTCTGTCCGCTGTACCTCCTGCCCACACGGAACTGATGGCTGGTTCTCCGTTTGAACCTGCGGACGCCACCCTTGCTATCCTCCTCACCTTGGTTGTCCAACACCTCACTCTGAATACTCAAGTTATCGTCCTGGTCCCTCGGGCGGCCAGTGCCAATGCCGACGTCCGTTACGTCCTGGTGCACCGCCGCGGCTTTGTCCTCGTGCAGGTTTAGTGGCTCATGGGGCGGTACTTGGTGTGTTATGTCCGGCGGTGCCTCGGACTGTGAGCGGCGGTGGCGGTGATCGTGACAGGAACTTGAGCTGACGAAGACGCCGCTGTCCTCCCTTCTGTGTGACTTTCTGAAGCCGTCACTGCTGTTGTTACTCTCACTGCTGCTGCTCCTGCTACTGTGACCCACCAGAGTGTCGTCATCACTCTCCTCATCTACCTTCTTCTCCTCCTTTACCTTCTTCTTTTCTTCCTCCTCCATCTCGACCTCCTCATACACGGTCATGTAGCTGGTGCCGGAGTCTCTGTTGCTGGCGGGGACGTGCACTCCCTTGTCACTATTACGCCTCTCCACCACCACCACGCCCTCCTCCTCCTCCTCTTCTTCTCCCTCCACTTTACCAGCATCCACAAACACTCTTTCAACAGCTTCTATAGTTCCCAGCTGTTCCATCGCCGCCACGCTCTGTCCTGCAAGCATGCCAACCCCTTCCCCTTCCGTGTCGGGTGTCACGTGGCTCCCTTGCCCCGCCACCTGCTCCTCGTTGGCAGTAAACCTCACTTCAGCCACACCTTCAGGAGCCTCACACTGGACAGTCTCACACTCAATGCCTTGCTTTTCCGCCTCCTCTTTTTCCCCCTCTTCTTCCTCTTCCTCTTTCTCGTCCGTCACAACACTTGTACTCTCTAACTGACTCACATCGGCAAGTTCTTCAGCCTCGACAAGGTCTTCAGCTCGTTCCCTTTCACTTCTTAGCGTCACACCTTGGTCTAGGGCGTCACAAGGGTGTCCCGCGTCGGCGTGACTCCCGAGGGTTGCGTCACGGACCTCCTCTTCTTCCTCAGTCGTCGAGTTTAATCCGTTCGTTGCGGTAACACTCTGCTCCTCCTCAATAATGGTGTAATATGTTTGTGTTACGCCATTACTCAACACCACGCTTTCCCCTATAAGCTTCACTGGTGTTACGTGTTCACCCTCCACCTCCTCCACCGCTTCTTCACTGCTTGTTGAGTCACCGCAGAGTTCCACGTCTCCTCCGTCACCGTCACCCCTCACTGCCTCTACCTGGGCTTCGGCGTCACTGATACTCGCTTCAACACCTTCCGTCACTTCATCACTGGCACACACTTCACTTGTCACTTCATTACCCTCCTCACCTTCACTCGTCACCACCACATCACCACAACGCTCGTTCTCTTCACCCTTATCACTCTCACTTCTCACTGCTTCACCACTTAGGTCACTACCACTTGGCTCTTCCTCCCTTTCACTGCCACACTCTTTTTCTTGGATCTCTTCACTCGTGTCTTCTTTGTCCTCGCGTTCACTGTGTACTCCTACGATCTCGTCATTCCTTTCTTTGTGTTCACTCTCACTTTGCTCTTCTAGGATTTCGTGTCCCTCCTCTTTGTCTTCTTTCTCAACACACTCTCCGTCACCATTCACCTTCTCTTCATCTTCCTCTTGGTTATCAATTATTTTTCTTCCCTCACCTTCACCGCCTTCCACTGTGTCACTTTCCCCCTCCGTCGCCTCCACACTGGACAGGATAAACACTTCACTACCTGCACCTTCTTCCTCACCTTCAGCGTCGTCACTTTTTTCAGGTTCAAAACATGCTTCAACAACGCTGTTTTGACCCCAAGACTCGGCTGGCTTCTCTTCTTCTTTCTCTTCCTCTTGTCTCTCTTCTTCTTCACTCTCTTTGTTGGTTAGTTCGTCCTCCTTAATTTCTTCCTTCTCTTCCTCCTCCTCCTCCCACTTCTCTGTTAGCTCTTCTTCCTCTTCCTCCTCAATTATGTTTTGAGTTAACTTCTCATTTTCTTCCTCACTCTCTTGGGATGGTTTTTCCTCCTCCTCCTCCTCCTCCTCCTCCTTACCGTCCTCTTGGGTTACCTCCTCCTCTCCCACTTGGCTCTCTTCTTGGGTTAACTTTTCACTTCCCTCCCTCTCCCTCTCCTCCTGCTCCTCCTCCTCAATTAATTCCTCGTTTTCTTCCTCACTTTCCCCTCGAACTGTTTTCTCCTCCTCGAGTTCACTTTCAAGGTTCACATTAAACTCGAGAGCGAGGTTCGTGACACTTGTGGTTGCGTCCTTATCGTTCCCTGCAGCAGCCTGTACGTCCTCCGTGAAGGTCAAACACTCGTCTTCAGAAGGACTCTTCCTCAGGTCACTAAGATGCGTAGAGTGTCCTTCAGGTTGAGTGGTGGAGGCGTCTCTCTCCTGGTGTTTTGGATGACCGTGTGTGGTGCCAGTGAGGATGTGGTGCCCGTGGTGACAGTGAGTGTTATCCGGTGTGTCAGTGTGGCTGTCCTCAACACACTGCTCCGCTTCACTGCTGTTCCCGTCCTGTGGTTGGTCAGGCGAGCTGGTCAAATCCGGCTGTGTGGTGCCAGACTCGCCGTCACTGTCCTGGCCCGAGGAGTCACCAGCCTCGGCACCGACAGTGTTATCAACCCGTCCTGCGGCAGGATCAGGCCTGCACGGCGCGACGCTGTCTGCTAATTCATGGGCGTCCACGCTATCTTGTCTCGTTACCAGCACATGTGATTCCTCAGAGTGGGTGAAAGCTGGTGGCGCCTCCACCACGTCCTCGCCTTGATGCGAGGGCAACGCTTCCTCTGCCTCACAGGTTATGACAATGGATGGTGCGTCAGGTGCTTCCCAACACTCCAGTAATCTTCCATCATCGCTGGCAGACAAAGTTGAGTGATTCAAGTGTAAATGCACTTCTTCCTGTGCCTCGGCGTCTTCATCTTCCTTGTTTGCGTCAAATTGGCAGGAAGGCAGCTTATCCCCACTTCCTTCTCCCTCCACACAACGGAGGAGGCTGTCGGCTTCCTGTTGATGATCTTCTAAGTCTTCCCTCTCGGCACAATCTTCCTCAGATTTCACACAACCCGCACTCACAGCACCGCCTGCCGTGCCGTCGGTGCCTCCTGGGAGCGGCGCTGCGGGTGGTGCACTGTGGCCCTCCTCGTGGCACTCGAGTTTAGGACTGAGGGCTTTCCCACAGCCGCCACCCTCAGCCGGTGCTGCGTAATAACTCAGATGGTCCTCGCTTATTAACTCATTTAAGCTTTCTGTGGCGGCCTCTTCCGACCCTTGCCGCGGCCCACCACCGAGCCCGCCCGCCCCTTGACCCTCGCCTTCCCTGCTCACGTCACTCTCCCAAGACTCGCCCACGTCAGTTAAGCGAACACTTACTGGACGAGGGAAGGCTTCAGTATGATCTAAGCAGGATGTGTTTATAGGAGTGTGACGGGACGATACAGAGATACTAGTGACGCCAGACTTCCACAGGATGTCACTCACAGTACACCGTAACACCAACTCCTCTTCAGTAACACAAGGCACGGACACCCCTCCTTCGGTGTCCCCTGCGGCGTGGTGGAGACCGTCACCTTCAGCGTCCTCCAGGGAGTCGTTCTCGTCCTCATCTTCTGCCAACGCGACACAATCCACATCCAATCCCTCTTTGCAAGGCCATTCAGTATCATTGGACAGTTTAGTTACAATCGTTTCCCTTTCTTCTTCCACCTCAATCTCCTCCTGTTCTTGCTTTTCTTCTTCTTTTTCTTCTTCTTCATCTTCTTCCTTCTCCTCCTCCTCCTCCTTCTCAATTTCCTGTTCAAGCCTTTCTTCTTTATTTCCTTCTTCTTCATCTTCTTTAATCTCCTCTTCCTGCTTCTCTTTATTTTCTTCTTCCTCATTCTCTTTCTCCTCCTCTATCTTTACTTCTTCTTCATCCTCCTCCTTCTCCTCCTCAATCTCCTGCTCCCGCTTCTCTTCTTTCTTTTCTTCATCTTCTTCTTCCTTCTTTTCCTCAATCTCCATTTCCATCTTTTCTTCTGTCTTTTCTTCTTCTTCATCCTTCTCCTCAATCTCCAGTTCCTCCTTTTCTTCTTCTTCTTCTTCATTCTCCTCCTTCTCTTGAATGTTCTGTTCCATCTTTTCTTTCTCATCTTCCTCTTCTTCTTCCTTCTCTACCTCAACCTCCTGTTCCTGCTTTGCTTCTTTCTTTTCTTCTTCTTCTTCTTCTTCTTCTTCTTCTTCTTCCAGCGTCATAAAGGTCACATCTTCCTGTATTTTCAAACACAGTAAGTCATTCCTTGTGTCCACGTCGCCTTCTGAGCCTCCTTCGTCTTCCTGGAGGTCATTACTTCCGTCCACTGTATTGGTGATCGTTATTTCTGTCTCTTCTCCCTCCTCTTCTGTCTTCCTGTCCTCCTCCCCCGCCGCCTCCTCCTCCTCCTCCTCATTGTCTTCTTCCCCAGCGCTGCTCTCCCTTCCTCCGTCGCTTCCCTTGTCTCCCTCTTCCGCTTCATCTACCTGGGTAATATCCCGGCCTCTCGCCTCATTAACTTCGGGAGTGACCCCGTATCTTAGCTCCTCTGTCTCATTACTTAGGTCGTCAGGTGGTGCATCGCTGCCCTCCTCCTCCTCCTCCTCCTGCTCCTTTTGTCGTTCTCTGTCTCCTTTCACTGTTCCATCTTTCTCTCCTTCTGTAATTTCCTTTTGTTCGTCTTTTGGCTCGTCCTCTTCCTCATCCTCTCCTTCTTCGTCCTTCTCTTCTCCCTCTACAAATTCACCCTTTTTCTCCACTTCTTTGTCTATTACGTCATTAATCTCGTTTTCTTTCTCTTCATTTGTGTTATCATTCTCCTCCGCTCCATCACCGTCTTCCCTGTCCTCACCGCCCACAACGCCCTTATTCTCTGCATCCTCGGGAGGTGGCGTCACAGTGTGCAGGGTGGTGTCCTGGGTGCAGCTCGCCTCCAAGAGGTGTTCCCAAAGGGAGGTGGGCTCAAGGGGCTCAGGGATAACACAATGGTCTGGCGTCCCTTCGCTCCCTTCAACGTGTGGGCGTCGAGAGAAAACAAGCGGAAAGGCATTTATCACAAGTCCGCTGCGACCTACATCCCCGTTTTCTTCTCCCACGGTGCCCCAGGGGTCACGGGGGGCTGCCCCGCTGGCCCAGTGGGAGGGCGGCCTGTCGGGGTCAGGGTCTGTCTCACAGAAAGAGATGAGGTTTCCCACGTCCACTTCACCATCATTAATACCTTCGTCAGGCTTTTCCCCTGAAGGAAAAACCTCCGAGATAAACGCATCAGCTTCTTCCGCGTGAGGCGCCGCTGTGTGGAGGGTGTGTGTGTGTTGGCCACCCCCGCACACCACCTCTTCTCTTAGCTCGTCTCCGCCCCTTGCGTCACCCAGGGCCAAGTCCTGACACTCAGCCACGGGCACACTCCGGTTGGGAGACTCGTAAGCCTCGGTGGTTGGCGGTGCTCTGACCTCCTCCTCTTCTGGTGGTGGTGGTGGTGTTGGGTTTAGTTTAGCGTGGCACAGGTAGTGGGTCGGCGGCACCAGGTAAGTGTTCCCTTCACTCTCCGCCTCGCTGTCAGGGCAACTTTCACTGATCACCGCATCGTCAAAGTAATAAGTTGTTCCATCGTCAACGTAAGTACTAAACACTTGGTCGGAGTGCACGTCCTCGCTAAGCCGACCATCGTGCGTTGACTTAGCGAAGGATACAATAGTCTGGCCTGGGAAGGCTCGCTCGGTGCGCGCCACGTTTTCTGTTATGTACAGTGGCGGACACTCGAGGTGGGACTCTAATTTCTCATCCTCGTCGGTAGTTTCACAGTCCTCGTCGTCAACGCTGATCACCTTAGCCAGGTAAGCCCTGCACCTGCCGTGGTCAGCGTCGGTGCACCAGGTCACCAGGTCATCAGGGTCAGAGGCACGAGGCAGAGTCCTCAAGAATGGGTCATAATCACTCTCCATTTTCTCATCACTGTTGGCACTCACGGCTCAGTCACCAACCTCACTCAGCCTCGTCATCATGAGGTTCACGTAATCACTTCACTATAAAGTTCCTTACACGTATAAATCCTGAAATTAAGAAAACATTACAACCTGCACTCAACACACACTCAAGGCAGCACACGATGGTCACCAACCCGCGCCACAGCGTCACACGGAGAGAACAAACACCACCACGGGACAGTGCGGCACAAGACCACCCTTCACGTGACACCAGGTAAGGCACCAAGACGTCACCAGCAACACAGGTGAGCGGCGAGCACTGTCCCATCACACGTCACAACACTAATAGGAGTAACACGCACGGCTGCATGCACGCACGCACGCACACTCACCCAACCAGCACATACATACACATCACTGCAACACACACACACACACACACACACACACACACTGGTGGGTCCTGTGTTTGTGTGTTTGGATTATCACGTATCGGTTGCACGCTATCTGATCCACGCTGACGGAAGAGTGAGTGTGGGTTGCCTGCTACTCCGTCACACCTTCACTTAGCGGAGTTTACGCGGTCACATCCACAACCACAAGCGTCACTCATTTCACCAACACTCACGAACACCCTCCGTCACACTGGCTAATGTGGTAACACGTAATAAATAACAGTTTTTCTTCTTCTTTTTCTTTTTTCCTTGTCTTACACATATACACGCACACACACGCGCGCGCACATCATCGTCATCATCATAAATACAACACTACTTTCAACACACCGTCACCAGGCCACACACACACATACACACACACACACACACGCACAGAGTCAAGGCGGAACTGCTGCTTCGTCTGACACTTACATCGCCTTATCTTTCTTATCAGTGTCTTTAGCCAGTCAAATCTACTTGGTTATCAGTTACTTCATTACCTCCAGCTTGGCATACTGCACGTGACACCCCAACCCCACACACACACCCAAACACCACCAGCAGATAGTACCCCACACACCCCAACACCACCAGCAGATAGTACCCCCACACACCCCAACATCCCTAACACATACCCCCACACACCTCAACACATACCCCCACATACACCCCACCACACACACCTGTCACCCTTGCATGTAGGTATAAACAGGTGTGATTTCTGAATAATTAGAGCCACTTGTATATTAGTGTAAAATATAAATAATCTTCAGAATATCTAAATCAATCATGTGTAATCTTTTTTTCTTTCTTTTATATCGATATACAACACGTGTTTCCTCCGTGTGGATGAAGTTATGAAGTTGTTGTGGTGTTTTATTTTTAAGTGTTTTTCTCAAGTGATCTGAAGTTAAACACGTATTTGTATGGATAAAAAGCGTGTTTCATTATTGTTATTATTATTTTTTTTTTTGTAGGGGACGATCGTTTTGATTATATTCTTATCATTAAAGTCATTCTTTGTTTTGACTTCAAATTGTCCTGACTCATTGAGATAACAAGGCTAATAAAATGAAAGAGAGAGGAAGAAAGAAAAAGAAAGAGGAAAAAAAAAGACGGAAAAAAAAGAGAATAAAAAAAAGTTTGTTTCCTGTGTTTTTGTTTTAGTGTTTATGTGTGTGTGTGTGTGTGTGTGTGTGTGTGTGTGTGTGTGTGTGTGTGTGTGTGTGTGTGTGTGTGTGTGTGTGTGTGTGTTAGAAGGAAAGAAAATAAACACGCATACAACACAGATGAAAACAAGACAGACAGACATACACACAGACAGACAGACAGACAGACAAACAAACAGACATACAGACATACATACATACAGACACAGACAGACAGACAGACAGAAAGACAGACACATACATACAAACAGACAGACAAAATCCCCAGAGACGGAAGGAATAAAAGTACTACACCAACAATTACTGTCACGACTATCACCACCCAACACAACACCCTTGGAAGTGACACAAACAGCTTGGTAACACTTCCTGAAAAGTCTCCCCCTGCGGCACCCCGGGACGCAACACTCGCCCCCTTGTAGAAGCAGCCTCGGGCCACCCCTTCCCCCTCTGTCATGTCCTGAGGGAAGTGACGTCAAAATGTATAATGTAAATAAATATGATGTATATATAACACTAATGTTTTTTTTTCTTCCTGTTTTTTCTTTCTTTCGTGGTAAATGTTTGAATGTTGATCTCTCTCTCTCTCTCTCTCTCTCTCTCTCTCTCTCTCTCTCTCTCTCTCTCTCTCTCTCTCTCTCTCTCTCTCTCTCTCTCTCTCATGAAGGTAATGTTTGATTTTCCGAATATCATTATTAGTATTAACTTTTTTGTGTTTATTTTGTATTTGTTATTAGTTGCCGAGTTTCATGAATTCATTATATAGTTTTACCAATCACTTAATTCTTAACTTTATCCATAATACAATAGTTTAACTCCATTACATAAGTTAGACGTGAAAAAAAAAAACGGAATTACTGTATATTTACCGTTAGTCGTTTCTGTTCATTGCACAAACTACTACTTCGACATTTCAAAAGTGCATATTCCGAGATTATTACAAAGCTACACCGATTGCACTGAAACAATGCTACTTATTTCAAGGGCATTGTTTTATTCTTTGTCTTTTTTAATCCAGTGTGACGACAACAACGACAACAACAACAACAACAACACTAATAATAATAATGATAATAATAATGACCTTCCTTCTATCTTTCCCTATAAATAACAATAACTTACTAAAACACAGAACACCAGAGCGCTCCACAGTTCCAATGAGACTGAAGCAACGTCACACAACTTCTTGAAACCCGAAGACTCTGAAGCACCGAACCCAAGACTCGAATGAAGCTTCAAAGACTCGCAACTTGCTTCACACACCTACCCGCCGGCCATCACTGCCTGCCCCTTCACCCTTCCTTCCCTTCACTCACCCCTTCACCCTATCACGTCCCTTCCTTCCCCTCACTCACCCTCACGTCGTCCAGCCCTCTCACTGCCCTACAGACCCTTCACCCTGCCTCACCCTGCCTCTCACTGCCCTACAGACCCCTCACCCTGCCGCAGATGCCTTCACCCGCCAATCTAGACCGAACACGAGGTGACAGTAAAAAAGAAAAGAAAAAGAGGAAAAAAAAAGGAAAATGCAAACGAGAAAGGAATTTGCTCCACCAAGTTTTTTTTCCTCCTCAATTCTCGTTTTTTCTATCTTTGTTCAATATTTTTTTTGTTTTTTTTGTGCAAGTGGCATCACACAATTGTCTCTCGCCTGGCTGGTAATAATGATCCATGAGGGAGAGAGAGAGAGAGAGAGAGAGAGAGAGAGAGAGAGAGAGAGAGAGAGAGAGAGAGAGAGAGAGAGAGAGAGAGAGAGAGAATATATATATTACATGATACTTCAAATTCATGAGTGTGCGTGACGGTAAGGTCTCTCTCTCTCTCTCTCTCTCTCTCTCTCTCTCTCTCTCTCTCTCTCTCTCACTTACACACACACACACAGACACACACATACACATACACATACACACACACACACACACACACACACACACACACACACACACACACACACACACACAACACACACACACACACACACACAACACACACAAACACACACACACACACACACACACACACACACACACACACACACACACACACACACACACACACACACACACATCCGTTGTTTTTCTTTCATATAAACTTCCTTGTTCAGTTTCCTTCTTTCTTGAAAATCATGCAGCGATGACTCTGTGTGTGTGTGTGTGTGTGTGTGTGTGTGTGTGTGTGTGTGTGTGTGTGTGTGTGTGTGTGTGTGTGTGTGTAAATGTCTGTCTGTCCTTCACCTTTAAATATTGTCAAAACTTTTCATAGGATGCACTTTATCACCCAATCCTTCCCTCCATCCTTCCTTCCTTCACTTCTTTCTTTCCTTCACATCCTTCCATCCCTCCATCCTTTCACTTCCTCCATTCAATCCTTCTTTATCTTTCTTCATTTCTACCTTCACTTCCTTCCTTCCTTCCTTCATTTTCCTCCATCCTTCACTTCCTTCCTTCCTCTCGATCACTTGAAGGCGCCGTACCACAACGTAACATTATACAACTCCATCAATTTTTTTTTCTTTCTCTCTCTCCTTCCGATCAGCGACTCAATAAGTGTGAGAACGTTCTCTGGAATTCCCTTTGGGTTTCCTCACTTTTTCATTTTTTTTTTCGTAATCCAACAAGTTTTCGTTTTTTACTTAAATGGCGATTATAATGAGTTTTCTTTTCTTTTTTTTCCTATTTCTTATTCATGTCTACTTTCAGGAACCGGTTTTCTGGCTACACATTCTCGGTTTCACCTTCACTCACTTTTTTTGGTGTCTACAACGGGCAAAAGAAAAAAAAAACATTGGTTATCGGCTCTACATCAGTTGTTTCTGTACGATACACGTGTCACTGATAACCCCACAACATACCTACACACACGCACACACACACGCACGCGCACACACACACACACCCACCCACCACCCAGCCAAGACTGTTGATTCCGATCTTGTTGTGGTGAGTCTTGCGTCAATCAAAGACCCTTCCCTCCCCCCTCCCCCCTCCCCTCTCTCCATTCTTCCCCTTCCTCCCTCCCTCCCTCCCTCCCCGCCCTCTTACGCACTCGCCTTGTCATTTTTCTCTTTTTTTTACACTTTTCCTAATATGGCCACCTTTACAACATTTTCACATGGTTTCAGATTCTTTATATAATCAGTGAGTGTGTTTGGTTCACGTAATGTAAGATAGTCTTCTCGTGTTTCCTCGTCTCCTCGCCCAGCCTGACGCGGTGCAAGGCTGCCGTCACCTCCCTGCGGCGGCGTCGGTGGGCAGGTGTTGACGGGCAGGTGACAGAGGCGGCGGAGCGTGACACTTTCTCCTCACCACTGTAAAGGTGAGTGAGGATGTTATATTCAGCTCACCAACACGCGCTGCCCCGCCATTATGACTCCCCTTTTGTGGCGCCCAGGCCCAAGGGGACGAATTGCTTCCCACATTCCTTCCACCTTCACCAGCTGACCTGCTTCGCGGCGCCCCCTCCCCCCCAACACACACATACACCAGCTTCGTCCTCCCGACACACACACACACACACACACACACACACACACACACACACACACACACACACACACACACACACACACACAAACAC
>JAPQNM010000008.1:1162324-1174824 GCA_029783475.1 Metacarcinus magister
CCTGAGTGTATTAAAGTGTGAGGAGGAAGCAAGTCTACATCACCTTCCTTTGACTACACCACGGTCAAGGAGATTACATTACAACACTCAACACAGGAACAACAGACAGACAGACTACCCCCTCCACGCCCGCACGCCCATTTGTAGACGCCTTTTGGATACTGCCGTGTTCCTGCTACCACGTGCCTACAGTGTGTTGCTTCAGGAAACGTGTTGTCTCCCGCCTTTCTGAGATTTCTGCTTGTATTAAGCAGTCACTACGAGCATTATATTGCCTGCTGCTGTGTTATTTTGGCGCCAATCTCTGCTACCCAGTCGCCAACCCGGACACCCCCCAACTCTCCACCAACCCCCCCATTTCTGCTCTACGTACTTCAAACAAATCTCGTCCCTGTGTCGGCGACCATAGAGGCATGAGTGCGTTGCTGTGACCTGATCTGACGCACTCCGCTAATCTCCCGTGTGGACGTCCCTTCCCCCCACAACGCCACAACCCTCACGTGCCCTCGGTGCTGGATTCTCGCCTTTCTGCTGGAGGTGAATACGTCTGGTGTGTGGAAATTCAGAGGCCGACCTTTGCCTGGCCTCCCGCACCCCTGCCGCCGACCCAACACGACCTGCCTCCCTCACCCCACCCTGCCACCTCGGGTCCCCGTCTTGTCTTCGTTACCACGTGAACTTTAACATCTTTTTGTAACTTTATTACACATGGATTGAAAGTGTGTTCCAGTTGGTACTTACAGACGATGCATATTTATTTTCCACTGGACCAGTGAATTATTCTGTAATTTATATATTAATTTTGTTTGTGTAACTTATAGTTTAATGCCATATTTCCTGAGTTACCGTCTAGTGTTGCCATTCACACCTTGACACATGAACTTCAGTGCTTACACACACACAGTGTTACACATTGCATTACACCGTTATCAGTGTTAGTCTCAGTGAGTCCTTTGTGTGTATATCTAAAAGACTGTGACTTTTCTGGTATAATTTCTTTTTATCATCATTATCTTGTGTATGATATTTCTTGTGTATACCCATGTTTATGTGTTCTTTTGGTTTCTTCTTGCATTTGCAGTCACCACGTGTTAGTTTGTGCTTCTAAGGGAGTGAGACAGAGACAAAAAATCCTTTCACAATGGCGAGTAAAGAGTCTTCTTCAGTCCCTCGCATCATTCTTATGCCTCAGCCTGCTGCATTACGGCCTTGCACTGGTCAAGATGAGGCATATTCTGTTCGAACATTTATTGCTGCATGTGAAGACGTTATGAAGTTTTCCTCTATCATTGATAACGGTGACAAACTTGCATTTGTTCGCAGTCAGTGTGTTCCTGATTCCATGGCAGGCATGCTTTTGAGGACCCGTCCATTATTACCTTCTTATGTTCAAAATGATTATGAAAAGTTTAAGTAAAATTTTCTTCAATCTTTTGGTGTTTCAGAACCAGAGTTTCCTTGAGTGGGCAATGCAATTTGCAGACATGCTTCCCGGTAAAGCAAGTAGACAGTCTCCACAGTCAGTCTGTGCATTAGCGTCTGATTGCGCTATCTCAGCTGTTAACGTTTTGAAAAAATGAAAATGGATAACTGATAACAAGATATCTCTCGACCAACTGCAACAAATGATATCGTTATTTGTTTTCATAATCATGTTGCCTGCGAAGAAGCGTTCCAGTGTAATTCCATTTTCTTTTACTCCTGAACAAAATCTCTTTCCTTTATTGTCAAAACTTATACAATCGGACACGAGTCTCCCTGTCACAAATGTGTCGTCACAGAACAGTGTTTATGAAGTGCCTGTGTCTTCTACAAGTGATGCCTCAGCTTGTGCGTCTTCACGTGATCCTTGCAAGTATTGTGGAAAGTCAAATCACCATTATTCTAGGTGTTATCATAAACCTAAACATTAAAAGTATTCACCTCAATCTTAATCTCCTCCTTGCTCCCCTTGCCAACCTCAGCTCCCGTCTGCACCTCCTACGAGACGTTCTAAACATGATCCGTCCACCAACGCCTCTCCACCCGTGCCTGCAGACCTTAGAGTGTCTCGCGACTCCATTACCCTTGCTGTCCCTCATCCCTCACCTCACACACCGTCACGTCACTGTATGATTCATGGGTCTTGTTCGCATGTTACATATTGCAATGTTCTTAAAAAGTTGGTGAAGGAACAGCAAGCGTATTTCAATGCACGTCCCCCTCCTGACAACCACTCTTAACGCATCACGTCGCGTATACTCTTCCATCGCCTTCCACATCAATGATAGGTGTCGCTCCAAGCTGCGTTATGTTACCAAGCAATGAACAAGTACACAGGCGGTGACTTCACTTGGCTTGTTTTGACTCTCCTACTTTACTTTCCTATTGATATGTCTTCATGTACTATCCATTTGCACATATGTATGGTTATTTTTAAGATTATTTTTTTTATGTTTTACAAGCTTTTTTACTTGCTATGAAGTCATTGTACGTTAACCTTTGCTAATATGTTGTTTTTATAATGTATAAGATGGTATTGTGTAATAGTTCAGTTTGGATAAGTAATGAGGTCACTCCTAGGTGGTGGCCGTCAGTCAGGGATTATTTGCCCTTGAACATTATATCCGGAGTGTATTAAAGTGTAAAAAGGAAGCAAGTCTATATCACCTTCCTTTGACTACACCACGGGAAAGGGAATTACATTACGGTACTCAACACAGGAACAACAGACAGACAGACAGACACGTGCAACACACACACTACACCTCTAACACTTCAAACTACACCCACTACGCCCTCGCTACAACTCCTACGCCCGCACATCACCACAACAGACAGAAGAGAAAATAGGAGAGGTGTGCCTGTACACGATTATAATTTCCACACACTCGGTTCAGGTCAGCGAGAGAGGCTTATTAACGCGAGGCAAAGCAGGTTAAGTCTCAGTCTCTCTCTCTCTCTCTCTCTCTCTCTCTCTCTCTCTCTCTCTCTCTCTCTCTCTCACACACACACAGACCCACACACACAATCACAGTCCCGCAGGAAGCTAACGTAACGATGTCTATGTCTGTCAACGCGTCAAGCCGCAGGAAAAACTACGAAGCCCTTGACAGCGTGACCTTAGCAACGTGAGGACGAGGGACGAGGGACGAGGATGAAGACAAGGACGAGGAAGAAAGGGATGATGATAACAAGAGATAGGAGACGAAAACGAGAGAGAGAGAGAGAGAGAGAGAGAGAGAGAGAGAGAGAGAGAGAGAGAGAGAGAGAGAGAGAGAGAGAGAGAGAGAGAGAGAGAGAGAGAATGTGAAAAGAAACAGAGAAACAAATGTGAGCAAATTTGAGAGAGAGAGAATAAAAAGTGAGAGAAGAAAGGTAGAGAATGTTAGGGAAGAAATATAGGAGAGAAGAAGAAGGAGGAAGAGGAGGAAACACAAAACAGGAGGAATAACAAGGAAGGAAAAAATACAAAAATGGAGAAGAGGACGTGAAAGAAGACAAAACGAGAGGGAGTGGAGGAGGAAAAACACACACAGAGAAGACTGAGACGTGAGAGAAGGTGTGATGATGGAGGGAAGGGAGGGAAGGGGGGAGGGGAGGAATGGAGAGAAAGTGAGTGGGATGGAGGGAGGAAAGACGTGCTGGTGCAGAAAGGGCGTAAGGGACGTGACAGAGGAAGGAAGGAAAGAAGGTAGGGAGGGAGGAAAGAAACGGAGGGAGGGGAGGAAGGGATGTCAGGCTGGCTGGACACACACACACACACACACACACACACACACACACAACACACACACACACACACACACACACTATCTACTTACTCTATCTATCACTTCACTTTTCATTCTATTTTAACCTTTACACAGTCTATTTGTTAAGCTATTTCAGTCTGGTTAAGTCTCTCCTCACACCTGCCCTTTAAAGCTTCCTCAAGGTGGTGGTGCTGGTGGTGGTGGTGGTGGTGGTGGTGGTGGTGGTCACGGCAGACGAGCCTTCCCTTATTCTTGCCCACATACCTTATCCTTGTATACTCTCTCTCTCTCTCTCTCTCTCTCTCTCTCTCTCTCTCTCTCTCTCTCTCTCTCTCTCTCTCTCTCTCTCTCTCTCTCTCTCTCTTACTAATCCTACCAAACTTTCCATATAATCTTTCGTTACTCTCACTCTATTTTCACTCTTGTTTCATATTTTATCGTCTGGATTTTCACTCTGTTTCATTCTGTTTTGATTCTTGTTTTTTTTTTGTCTTTTGTCTTCTTTCGTTCTGTGTTTTGGTTTCATTTGCATATATCTATTAACTTTTTTTCTTTTCGTTTTTTCTTCCTTCCTTTCTCTCTCTCTCTCCTTCTTCTCATCATCATCAGCATTAATGATCCTACAGCTTTCCTTCCCTAATGTTCTTTTTTCCTCTTCTCCTTCTCCTCCTCCTTCTTCTTCTTCCTTTTATTTATTCATTTGTGTATGTCATTCTTTTTCTTTTTTTTTCTTGCATCTAGATTTTTCGCTTTAAAAGAGGATAAATTTTATGTTGTATTGTGTTATCAGTGTTTTTTTTTTTTCTTTGTGTATTTTTTTTCAACTTCAAGAGAACATACACATAATTTTATATATTACGTGCTGATCACCAGACAAGATCAAGTATGTGTGTGTGTGTGTGTGTGTGTGTGTGTGTGTGTGTGTGTGTGTGTGTGTGTGTGTGTGTGTGTGTGTGTGTGTGTGTGTGTGTGTGTAGACAGTGGTGGTGACAAATTTTTCTAATATTTCAAGGTCAAGAAGAGGCTGATAAAAATAAATAAACGGATAAATAAAATAAATTAACCCAAATTTAAAAAAATCTCAAACTTCAAGGAATTATGACATCAGGACTCCCCCACACCCCTTTCCTCCATCCTTCCTTCCCTCCAACACAGTGTACCCCCACCCTCCCCTCCAACACTTCCTCTAACACACAGTATCCCCACCCCCACCCTTCCCTCCACCCCTCCACCACTTCCTCCGCCGTTACCACAATGACTTACACACACAGACACACGTGCTAATCACATCTGGCTTGCACGTGGCGCCCTTCACAGCATTCCTTCTCGTAGTCTTCATCAGTTGATAACACTACACTTTCTGAGAGTTTCTGAGGCTTTCCAGTCATTCCCTCAACACAAAGGGGAGGGAAGGAGAGAAGGAGGTAGGGAGGAAAGTAGGGAGGGAGGGAGGGAGGGAAGAAGGGAGGGAGAGAAGAAGGGAGGAAAGGAGGGAGGGACGTTCTTGCTACGCCTCTAACTTGCCTCAATAATGCAACAGTCAAGCAGAAGACACGAAGGAGACGCTGACGGAGGTAGGACTTAACACTCCTTCACCCTTACCTATCCCTCCCTCACCCTTCCTATCTCTCCCTCACCCTTCCTATCTCTCCCTCACCCTTCCTATCTCTCCTTCCCTCACCCTCACTTCTCCCTACACACGGTTTTCCATCTATTCCTTACTTCAATCACTCCTTTCCCTTCCTCTCAATTTTTCTTCCCCCTCTCTCTCTCCTTCCCTCCCTCTTCGCCTCCTTCAGACTTCGACATGCAGAAAAAAAAATAAAAAAAAAAAAAAAAAAAATAAATGAAAATAAACAAATAGAAAAAAAACCCCACCAGCTTCACTTTCCAATTTGCCTTTACTTGTCATCATCGTCATCATCATCATCATCATCATCATCAGTAAGAGTGACTGGCTAGTGTGCGTGCGTGCGCGTGTGTGTGTTGCTGCCTCGCTCCGCCCTCCTGTTACGCCCGAGCCTTACATGTTTGACCTTCACGCTTCTAACCCGACGTTATGAAAGCGACAGGAAGCTCAGTCTCATCACTATCATCATCTTTTAATATCACCATCACTCATCATCTTCATCATCATCATCATTCTCCTCCTCCTCATCATCATTTTCTTTCCTTTTCTCAATTCATAGCACAAAAAGCTTCCACATTTTAAAACCTTCACTTTACATACAAAAAATAAAAATCATAAGAGTCACCCAATAAAACCGAGAAAACACGAAGAAAACGGAGTAATGTCTTAACGGTACATACACACGATCAACTCTTTACTATACTACTACAACACGCTACAGTTCATCTTGTATCTACACTTAGCACTACAGGAGGGAGGAAAAGATGGCTGGTGCTTCCTAATTAACATAAACTGAAGGAGAAGAACAATATGGAAGGCACAGTGAGGTGAGGGACTGGAATCCTAGTGTCCAAGAGGTGCTGGAAGGTTGCTGGAACGAAGATTTAGGTGCATTCCAGAAGCGTTCCAGGGATGTTCCAGAGGTGTTCCAGAGGTGTTCCAGGGGTTTCCAAGGGTTTCTAGGGGCGTTCTAGGGACTCAAGGTGAACTATGGAACGGCTGCCGGTTTGAGGCGGCTAGGGATGTCATGACGTCTCAGGTTTACGTGAGAGAAGGGAAGGAGGAAGAAAGGGAAGATGGGAAGGAGGAGGAGGAGGAGGAGAAGGAGGGGAGGCCATTAACTTTACAGGCAATTGTATCGAAACAAAGGAAACACTGATCCCGCCCCCTCCTCCTCCTCCTCCTCCTCCTCTTCTTCCTCCTCCTCCTCCTCTTATTTTTTGCTTCTGTCTTCTTCATCGTAGTCTCGTCCTCCTCATTCTTCCTCTTCCTTCTCTTCTTAGCCAATTTACGAATATGTCCTCTATCCTCTCTAACCCCTCCCTCTCCCCCTCCCATTCTTCTTCCTGCACCTCCCCCTCTTCTCCCCCCCCCCACTCCGCCATTGTCCTTCGCTCTGCCCTCTGCTTGCAACGCTTCCACTGAACAACGTTGAGTAAATCTTTAGTTTTCCACTTCGTTGTTTTCTTAAAGTGTTTGGCACGTGATTTTTTTCCTTCTTAAATATCGTGCAATACTTTTTTTTTTTCTCTCTTTTTCCGCATCGTAATTTTCACTTATTTCCTCTGTGTAATTTCTCTTCCGTTTTCTGTTTGTTTATCTTTTCTTTTTTTTTTTTCTTCTTCTTCATCTTCTTCTTTATATGTAAGTTATATTTAATTTATTCCTCTCAACATTCTTTTTCTTTCTTCCTTTGCTCATCATCATCATCATCATCATATTTTTTTCTTATTCACACCATTTCGCTTTCTCATGTTCTTATCTTATCTTATGTTATCTCTTTTTTATATTCTGCTTCATTCATTTTCATTTCCTTTTCTTTAATCATTTTTCTTCTTCGTTTTTCTTTCTTTTTTACTTGTTTCCGGATGTTCAATTTTGACTTTCTATTCTAATATTTTTTTCTTCTATTATTTTATCTTTCTCCGTTTGATATAATTTTTCTATCTATTCTCAATCATCTTTTTATTTTCCTCGTCATTCCCTTTATTTCCTTTATTCCCTCAACCTTCAGTTATTCTATTATATTATTCCATATTTCTTACATTTTCTCTTCCTCTTCCTTCTTCCATTTCCATCCTTTTTGAGTTTCTTGACATTCTAAATACTTAATCTGCCTCGTTCCTTATCCTCTAACATTCACATCTTGCCTTTCTTTCCTAACTTATCTCATGCAAGTCTTTAAAAAAATGTTATCCCCTTCCCTTCTCTTAAATTTAATGGTCACACCTGTTTCTCATCTTCTTGGTTACCTCTCCATTCCATTTCCCTCTCCAACTTACGATTATACTTCCTCCTCTTCCCTCTCCTTTCCATATCCCTCTCACAATTCCTATCATACTCTCTACTCTTGCCTCTCACATTTCCTATCATACTCCCTCCTCTTCTCTCTCCTTAATTTATACCTCAGTTCTCCTTTTGTGCATTCCGTTACCCTGTGCAAGGATAATTAAGAGAACAAACAGCCAAGGTCTCGCTACAAGCCTTACGGAACACCACTCAGCTGTTCTTCATTCTGTCTTTAGGGCGGAAGCAGCCGAGGTGAACGGGCCTGATATAACCTGTCTGTATGTATAGTGGTAATGGTTGTAGTTAAGGTTATGTTTTGGTTGTAATATATGAGTGTGATTATAATGTTTTGGTTGTAATAAATGAGTTAATATAATGTTTAAGTTGTATTATAAGTGATTTGAATATAATTTATGAGGTGCATTAATTTTGAGGGAAAAAAATACAAGACACATGATCCCTTTCACTGTGTAGTACATAACAAAATAACATTATATCCTGTTATTACCATTCTCTAAGTACCATTCTCATCTATCTCATTACACCTTCAATACACAAGAGTGAGAATCAATATAACACACGCGTCATGAACCCGTTGTAACATTAATACCAATACACACAATCAAGGGAATTCCCACATTACTCTTTTTTCACGCTACTGATAAAAAATAATTACTCAAAAACTGGAAATTCCTGTTACCAAGCGAACTGTGAACTGAATGTAACAATCTGCGCTGCGCATTGACGGAAGTAAGGACGAACGAATAGATGGATAGACAGAAGGAAGGACGGATAAACAGATGAACTAACAAACGGTAAGACAAACAGACAGACAGACGGACACACAAACGGATACATAAACAGAGTGAGATTCGGCGTCACACTTTGGAGGAACCGTGACCTTGAAAACGTGACTGTGGTGGTGATGGTGACGGTGGTGGTGACGGAGTGCTTGAAGTAATTATAGGTGTGTTTTAAATGTTATCTTGTTTGTTATTAAGGTAATGTCAGCCAGTGTTGTGTTGTTTTGTTTTGTTTTGTTTTGTTTAATCTTGTTTTGTTTTGTCTGTGTGATATGTTGTTATTAGGTTCATTATGCCTCGTATCATGCCTCTAAAACGACCTCTATTACGTTTTTGTTTCTTTTAAGTTTATGTTTCCTTTACTGACGCTTCTTTCTGGTTTAAAAAAACAAAACTATAATTATTTTTCTTTATTAGTATTTCAAAATGAATATTATGGTATTTTATTTATAGTGTGTTACTGTCTCTTTTTCTTGTTTCTGGTTTTAAAAAATACTTTATAATATACTTTTTTTTTATTAGTATTTCAAAAATGAATGTTATGGTGTTTTATATATAGTGTGTTACTGTTAATTCCTGTTTGTTTAAGTACGTGACGCCGCCTTTCGAGACCCAAAAATAACACTATATATTTACCTGTTTCTCCTTCGTCAGTAGTGAAAAATATCTAACTTTTACGACACTTTTCAATTCAATAGTAAACTCAATAACACACTCACTTAAAAAAAACAAAAAACAATCACACTCACACCAAAGTTCAATATCTTAAGTTTAGTAATGATGATAATGGTAATAATGATAAAAATGACAATACTTAACGAGGTACTTAAAAACTTGGTGCTCTTAAATCACTCTGAAACAAGAGCAAAAACCAAGGATGTCGATAAGGGAAGAGTAATTATGAGTTGAGAGAAGGGAAAATAAGAGGATAGATTGACGCCAGGAAAGAGAGAGAGAGAGAGAGAGAGAGAGAGAGAGAGAGAGAGAGAGAGAGAGAGAGAGAGAGAGAGAGAGAGAGAGAGAGAGAGAGAGAGAGAGAGAGGGAGAGAGAATTAATATACTGATGAGTAAATGAGAGAGTACGCCCACACACCACAAACACCCCCGCCCACCCCATCACCTTCCCCATTCACCCCATCCCTTCATACCTCACTCCCCTTCCCCTTCCTCCCCCTCACTTCCCCTCTCCCCCACCTTCCTCCACCGCCCACCTAGCGCCCCAAACATCCTTTACACACACACACACACACACACACTGAAGCATGACGTTAATATGATCAGTGTGTTTGGTGTTTGGTTATCCCTCACAAGGCTTTAAGGTCGATTATTACGTAAAGGGAATAGGATTATCGACCTTAAGTGGGTGTGTGGGTTGGCACTGTATGGGGGGAGGGGGGGCGGTTATTGATATTGGGGGGAATTTGGGGGGTGGGGGTAACGAGGCTGGACTGAAGGACTGGTCGTGTGTGTGTGTGTGTGTGTGTGTGTGTGTGTGTGTGTTCCCGTTACATGTTCCAGTTTTCCGTTTATGTACGTTTTTTTTATGGGTCTGGTGGAGCCATTTCCAGTGTGTGTGTGTGTGTGTGTGTGTGTGTGTGTGTGTGTGTGTGTGTGTGTGTGTGTGTGTGTGTGTGTGTGTGTGCGTGTGTGTGTGTGTGTTTGCTTGTTTTCTTTCTCGTCAAATTTTATCTCATGATGTTTTTTTTTTTTGCGATCTACAAAGTTATTTAGTTTTTCATTAAAACTTTATATTTATATCTAAAATATATATAAATCAAATCTTTCGTTTCCTGTTTTTTGGATGAACATTTATCAAAACTAACGAGATATTCTTTTTATTTTTCCTTCGTACAAACTTTGCTAATACACTATCATTAACGTTTCCTAAAGTCCTATTTTACATTTATCCTTGAATATATCCTTCTTATTATCTATTTTTTCTTTTCTTTTTTTTAGCTCTTCCTCTTCATTCATCTTGATTTTCTTTCCACCTGAACTTAACTCACAATTTTTCACTTTTCCTTCTATACAAATCATAAGGGTAAGTTACGTGTTTCCTTGTATTTCTTTATTTTCCTCAGTTTTTCCTGTTTGCCGGTATTTTTTTCCTGTTTTTCCTGTTTTTTCCCTGTGTTTCCCTTTTCCTATGCTCTTATGTAATATTTCCCCTTCCGTATTTCCCGCTACTTGCACTGTTCGTTGATATCTTGCACTTGTTTTCCTTGTTCAGACTCATTTTTTCCTTCTTCTTGGCGTGTTTTCCCTATATTTCTTTTCAGCCTCACACTCCTACTGGTGATCCGTTTCTTTTTGTTCCGTTCCGTTCCTGGTGTTCCATTCCGTTTGTTCATTCAAGTTCCGTTCCATTCCGTCTCGCTCTCAGATACAAGACAAAGACAGTCAATTTCAATGATGGACCAACAAAAGCCAATTTACTATTTAAGCTTGAACTTGTTGGCCCTCCTCTCTCTCTCTCTCTCTCTCTCTCTCTCTCTCTCTCTCTCTCTCTCTCTCTCTCTCTCTCTCTCTCTCTCTCTCTCTCTCTCTCTCTTTCTTTCTCAACACCCAATTAACTAATTAAACTCATTTATCTCCTCTCTATTGCTGACTCCTAGCTACCCTCCTTCCTCCTCCTCCTCCTCCTCCTCCTCCTCCTTCTTCTTCTCCTCCTCCTTCTCCTCCTCCTCCTCTTCCTTCTACGTAACTACCGATCTCACAAGCACCACTCGTAACAATGGCTTCAAGATCATTGGTAAGCGTTTTAGATCGAACGAAGCGAAGCACTTTTCCTTTAATAGAATCGTGAATATTTAGAATTCTCTCCCAACACAAACAGTTAACAGTATCACAATTGAATAGTTTCAGAAAAAGACTTGCAAAGCACTCAGCATCTGTTCACCAAATTGAGTATTTCATTCTTGCGTATTATTTTTTCTAGTAATAGACGTAGATTATTCTTGTTTTTCTCACTTTCCTATACAAATTCCACGAGTTTGTCTATGCTACATATTATAGTAGTAGTGTAGCCACGCGGACAGCCTCGTTAGGTCCAGTAGAACTGTTGCTGTCTGTTCATCCTTTGCATTCCTTTGTACTCCTTAAACATTCCTCCCTTTTCTCCTTTACCCCGTTCCTCCTTCCTTCCTTCCTTCCACATTCCTCCCTTTACCTTCCCTTTAAAATAACACATTACCCACGCTTTCTTCACCCTTTCAGTCCCTCTCACCCTTACCCTTGTAAACACCAGGTCCTTCTCCACTCCTCCACACCCTCCACCTAACCCCAATCAACCCTCCACCTACTCCTCCCCTACACCCTCCACCTAACCCTCCTTCCCACCCCCCTTCACCCTACACCCCCGACCTTCAATATTTCCTAAGACAGTCCCTTGAGCGTCATAAAGTTATGTGACCTTGAAAAATTAAAGGGAGAGAGAGAGAGAGAGAGAGAGAGAGAGAGAGAGAGAGAGAGAGAGAGAGAGAGAGAGAGAGAGAGAGAGAGAGAGAGAGAGGGGGAGAGAGAGAGAGAGAGAGAGAGAGAGAGAGAGAGAGAGAGAGAGAGAGAGAGAGAGAGAGAGAGAGAGAGAGAGAGAGAGAGAGAGAGAGAGAGAGTCAATAAATAAGGTAGCTCCCGAGTGTGTCATATTATACAGTTGAAGGGGCGAACGATGTAAGGGGGGCGGGGGGGCGTAAAAAAAAGGGGAACAGAGGGGCTCCCCTAACACCCGCCTCACACCGGCAGGGAAGGGCAAGGAAACCCATACATTAGGGATGACAGGGAAGCAGCTGGCAGGGGAGGAAGGCAAGGCAGGGTGACGTAGGGAATCTGATCCTATGTGTGTGTGTATTCAAGGGTGACAAGATGGATTGGACAGACAGACACACACACACACACACACACACACACACACACACACACACACACACACACACACACACACACACCTATTCTACTAGTCTACGCCTTGCCACTGGGTTCATCTCTGTCTCTCTACCCTCCTAGTGCTTCGAATCTGATCCAAGAATTACAAGTTTTTCTTAGAAT
>JAPQNM010000008.1:1179824-1184824 GCA_029783475.1 Metacarcinus magister
ACGATGATGAAGACGAGGATAATAAAGACGATGTAGAAAGGGGTGTTTGAATTGGGTAAGGGGGAGGGGAAGGGGTGTTTGGATGGGTGGGTGAAGGGGGGGGAGGGGTGTTGGGGTGCTGGTGGCTGTCTCAGGTCAGCTATGGAGTTTTCCTGACAGGGTGTACAAGGGTGAGTCTGTGTGTGTGTGTGTGTGTGTGTGTGTGTGTGTGTGTGTGTGTGTGTGTGTGTGTGTGTGTGTGTGTGTTACGAGTTTATGATGTGTCCGTGTTACTCGCTGTCCTATTTGGGTATTTATGTTATCTCCTCCTCTTCCTCCTCCTCCTCCTCCTCCTCCTCCTCCTCTTCTTCCTTCTCCTCCTATATAGTACTGTTTCTCCTCCATCTCTTTCTCGTCCTTGTCCTCCTCCTCCTCCTATCACTTACCGACCTTGTACTAGTATTTCTCTCTCTCTCTCTCTCTCTCTCTCTCTCTCTCTCTCTCTCTCTCTCTCTCTCTCTCTCTCTCTCTCTCTCTCTCTCTCTCTCTTCGTCTCTAATTAATAATTCCTAATATCTTTTTAATATACAATTTTTTTCTGGTAATTATTAGTTTTCAATTTTTTTCTGTCTTGTGTTTTATTTTTTGTGTCGTATTTTTTTTCTTTCACTTTTTTTTTCTATTTCTATTTTCTTTGGCTCAATTTTCGTCTCCTTCGCTTCTTCCTTCCTTCTTTTCTTCCTCCTTTCCTTCATCATCAGTATCTTCAATATTCCCTCTCTTCCTTTTCTTTCTTTCTTTCTTTCTTGCCTTTAACGTCTTTCTATCACACTTTTTCTTCATCTTTTCTTCCTCTTCCTTTCATTTCTTCCTTCATCTTCGACACGCAC
The DNA here is from genome assembly GCA_029783475.1 of Metacarcinus magister. Lineage (NCBI taxonomy): Eukaryota > Metazoa > Arthropoda > Malacostraca > Decapoda > Cancridae > Metacarcinus > Metacarcinus magister. The sequence continues at coordinate 1,180,694 of JAPQNM010000008.1, forward strand.
CCTTTTCCCTTTCCTTTCATTTCTCCTTCCTCTCCCCTCTTCCTCCCCTGCTGTGCTTCTCCCCTCATATGTCCCTCACACGCACTTCCCCCCCCCCTTGAAACACCCCTTAGACCCCTTACCCCTTAACCCCTCACCCCAAACTACACCCCTTTACAACCTCATTCTCTGGCCCCCTAACCTCACCCCTCACACTCACCCTCCCAACCAACCTCACACCTCCTATCACCCCCAACACACTCTATCACCCTCACACCTCCCCCTATCACCCCTCTTTCTGACATCAATTCCCCTCGTCCTCACCCCAGCTAAGTCTTCCCCCCAGAAACACCTATTCCCATCCCTTACCCCGGCCCCCTGAAGCCCACAGCAACGCATCCTTAAATTGCCCCTCAAAGCTCTGTCTTTTGGTATTTGTTTCCTCTTTTGATGTGGAGTTTAAAGGGGAGACAATTTCATGATGGTGGTGGTGGTGGTGGTGGTGGTGGTGGTGGTGGTGGTGGTGGTGGTGGGGTGTAGTTATCGTAGGAGAGATAGTGGAGGGGCGGGGTGTGAGGGGAAGAAAAAAGAAGAGAGAGAGAGAGAGAGAGAGAGAGAGAGAGAGAGAGAGAGAGAGAGAGAGAGAGAGAGAGAGAGAGAGAGAGAGAGAGAGAGAGAGAGAGAGAGAGAGAGAGAGAAGATTAAAACGAAAATAAGAGGAAAAAGGTAGAAAGTAATGGTAGGGGGATGGAGGAGAGAGGGGGGAGAAGGAAGGGAGGGGAAGGGAGGGGGAGAAGGAGGATATTGACGTGTATGGGAGAGGATGATTTAAGAGTGCCATGACCCCCCTTTCTTCCCCTCCCTTCCCCTTCCTTCCCCTCCTTCCGTGCATCCTTGACGAAGCACCGCCGCGGGACCTCAGTTATGGATCCTTAATGTGTGTTTCATGGAGGAGGAGGAGGAGGAGGAGGAGGAGGAGGAGGAGGAGGAGGAGGAGGAGGAGAGGGGAAGGAAGGGGAGGTAACGCACTAAGAGGGAGTATAAATCATCAGGCAGGTCAGGGGAGTAAGGGGAAAATAGATGGGAAAAGTAAGGGAAAAAAAGATGGGAAATGGATGGGTAAGGAAGGGGAAAGGAAGGGAAAAAGAAGAGGAAAGGGAGGGTATAGGGAGGGAAAAAGGAGAAGAAAGTGAGGGGAAAGGGAGGGAAAGGGAAGGTAAAGGGAGGGGAAAAAGGAGAGGAAAGGGAGAGTAAAGGGAGGGTAAAGGGAGGGGAAAGGGAAGGGAAAGGGAAGGGAAAGGGAGGGGAAAAGGGAGGGTAAAGGGAGGGGAAAGGGAGGGTAAAGGGAGCGTAAAGGGAGGGGAAAAGGGAGAGTAAAGGGAGAGGAAAGGGAGGGGAAAAGGAGGGGAAAGGGAGCATTGTGAGGGTAAGGTCGTTTAGTCTCCCCTTCAATATTTTTTTTTGACTCCTGAACTTGATGTAAAGAAAACGAGGATTGGACAAGATTGATAATTACAGTTAAGAGTAAAATGTAATAATATTTAATTAATAATGTGTGTTTATGAATGTTAGTATTGTATTATTATTTATTTATATATATTGAATTATTCTCTATGTCTTCTTATTCCTCTTTATTATTATTATTATTATTATTATTTGTGGTTTGTCTTCCCTTCGTATGAATATATTTTCTTCTTCTTGTCTTTATATTTTTTTTCCGCTTATTCCTTCCTCTTCCTCCTACGATCTTTTATTTCTTTATTTCTCTTTTTTTCTTCGTTTTTCTTCCTCGTCTCCTACTCTTACTTTTTCCTATTATATCAAACTAACTTTAATTTCTTTCTTTCATCTTCTTCTTCTTCTTCATCTATCCACTTCCTCCTTCTTCTCCTCTCCATTTATCTTCATCATCCAAGAATTTTTACTTCCTTCTTCTTCTATAAGTATTAATTTTATTTCTCCTCCTCCTCTTCCTCCTCCTCCTCCTCCTCCCCAATACGGATTAAAGTCTCTTAGGAACAAAAAAGATACACTTATATATAGGATTTCCGACCGTGTTGTTAAGTTCTGAAGGAAGAAGAAGAGGAGGAGGAGGAGGAGGAGGAGGAGGAGGAGGAGGAGGAGGAGGAGGAAGAAGAAATTGTGAATGTGCTAGGAAGGGTTACAAAAGGCTTTTTTTTCCCTTCCTTCGCTAGCCTCCCCTCACCTTCCCCCCCTTCAAAAAATTCTTCCAAGGGTGAGAGGGGAAGGAAGGAAGGGGAGGAGGAAAAATTGTATAGAGGATGAGAGGGGAAATGGAGGGGACGTGGAGGAAAGGGAAAAGGTAGTGAGAGAGAGAGAGATTTATACAGTGAAAAAAGTGTGTGAAAAGGGAGAGAAGGGGGAGAGGAATAGGATATATGAAAGAGAGAGAGAGAGAGAGAGAGAGAGAGAGAGAGAGAGAGAGAGAGAGAGAGAGAGAGAGAGAGAGAGAGAGAGAGAGAGAGAGAGAGAAAGAGGTACTGAGGCATGATATTGGTGGTGGTGGTGGTGGTGGTGGTGGTGGTGGTGGTGGTGGTGGTAGTGGTGGTGGTGGTGGTGAGGATGAGCAAACAAGTGCATCCTCTCTCTCTCTCACTCTCTCTCTCTCTTTATCTATCTATCTCTTTCCTTCTCTCTGCACCACACAGACACACACACACACACACACACACACAGACACACACACACACACACACACACACACACACACACACACACGTCCTGTAGTGGTGATAAACACGTAGCTTTCATATTGTCGTCTGTCTGTCTGTTGACCTTTCATTCCACAAACATTGACATTACACCATATCCTTCCACTTATTATCTTCATTTACCATTCTACAGTCTATAATACTACATGGTAAGTGTTAGGTGCACAGGAGCTGCCTTGTGTAAGTCAACTGGTCTCCTTATGTTCTTATGGCATCACTTTTTCTCTGGTTAAATTCGTGTCAATTATTTAGTTTCGTAGATATTTATATTATCTACATCTACTATGTTTCAAAATACTTCATGCTATCAGTTCTTCTTCTCTTTCGTTTTCTGTTCAAATTCGTGTTTACAAAGGTAGTTTTCCGTATTGTAGATTCTTACACTGTCTTTAGAGTGGGAAAAAAATGACTGACTTATTCTATATTTCGACTAAAGCTTCATGTCCTACGCCTGAGCTTCATATTAAAAAAGAGGCTTCACGCAGGAAAAAAATATATAACATGGAGGCTTCAAAGTGGAGTAGAATGACATTGAATCATTATATATTTCGACTAAAGCTTCATCTATTTTTCCATGCTAAAAAAAACCAAAAGGATTCATAAAGCTTCATTCAGCGACAAGAACAAAATAATATAAAACAGAATAATAAAATAAAAAAAATACTTAAATTAAAATGGCTTCCTGACTCAACACACACACACACACACACACACACACACACACACACACACACACACACACACACACACACTCAACAGACTTAATCTTGTGTCTGAAGCCGGAGAAGTCATGTCCATTTACAGGATCCGTTCACCTCACACACCCTCACACCCTCACACCCTCACACACCCTCACACCCTCACACCCACACACACCCTCACCACCCTCACGCCCACCACTCCCACGGCAACACTAAGGGGTCGCTCCTCCCTCCACTACCGCCCCCCCACCCTGACGGCATACAGGAGGTAACTAACACGCCTTCTGCAGCCTTGGAGGAGGAGGAGGAGGAGGAGGAGGAGGAGGAGGAGGAGGAGGAGGAGGAGGAGGAGGAGGAGGAAGATCAGGTAGGGGGAAGGATAGGAAGTAGAGGAAGAGGTGGAGGAGAATCAAGTGAGGGAAGGATAGGGAAGAAGAAGTGAAGAAGAAGAGGGGAAGGAGAGGGGAAGGAGAGGGGAAGGAAAGGGGAAGGAAAGGGGAAGGAGAGGGGGAGGAGGAAGATGCAAGTGGATGAATAATTGACACCATCCACCTGGCACCCATCACCTGTCCTGCCAAGAGTGACACCTGTACCCCGCCCCCCCCTTCACCCCCTTCGCCCCCCCCAGCCACCTGACACCTGCCCGCGACGCCCCTGGTCTGAGGTGCATCCACTGCACACTCCACCCACGGAGGAGGCTAAGCACGTGTGGAGGAATA
>JAPQNM010000008.1:1189824-1199824 GCA_029783475.1 Metacarcinus magister
GTGTGTGTGTGTGACTCAGGTGTGTGTGTGTGTGTGTGTGTGTGGAGGGCAGGGAGGCGTGAGGTGAAGGGGACTGCCCAGGATTAGGTGAGGGAGGGAAGGAAAGGAAGGGAAGGAAGGGAAGGAAGGAAGGAGGAGGGGAGAAGAAGGGAGAGGAGGGAAGGGATAGAAGAGGGAGCGAGTTTGAGCTCTTCCGTTTTAAAATGAATTGGATATTATTGCGTGTGTGTGTGTGTGTGTGTGTGTGTGTGTGTGTGTGTGTGTGTGTGTGTGTGTGTGTGTGTGTATGTGTGTGTGTGTGTGTGTTGTGTGTGTTTTTGTGTGGAAGCATTGTACTACACAGACACACAGACACACACACCACACACACACACACCACACACACACACACACACAGTCGAACACCAAACAATATAATACATAAATAAATGAATAAATATAGAATTATGAAAGAAAACAAGAAATCAAATAAAGCCTTGAGTGCCATACTAACGGAAATGAGAGAGAGAGAGAGAGAGAGAGAGAGAGAGAGAGAGAGAGAGAGAGAGAGAGAGAGAGAGAGAGAGAGAGAGAGAGAGAGAGAGAGAGAGAGAGAGAGAGAGAGAGAGGAAAAAAAAATCACACTTCAAGGTTGAACTAAATATACAAACACAAACAGGAATCTAAGAATGAAGAAACAGTTAGATAATAAGGACGAAAGATAAATAAATAAATAAATAAATACAAATATATATAAATAAATCTATAAGAAAAATAATAAAATACAATACTTTTATAGACTTAGAAAAAAATGAAATCTAGACTACCAAAATTGATGATGCAAATGATGATGATGATGATGATGATGATGATGACTATAACAGAAAATAGAACATAAGGCACAGAAAACGGAAAAATAAACACAGGAAGTTGCAAATCACAATGAAAAAAAAAAAGAGAAAGAAAGAAAGAAAAAAATAAGTGAAACAAAGTCAAGTAAATATTGAAGGAAAAAGTGACATAATGACTGACTCACAAAGAAAGAAAATGTAACGTGCAGGTAAATAGTGAAAACTCTCTCTCTCTCTCTCTCTCTCTCTCTCTCTCTCTCTCTCTCTCTCTCTCTCTCTCTCTCTCTCTCTCTCTCTCTCTGTGTGTGTAGGTCACCTCTTCCTGGGTTCGAAAGAGAGAGGAAAAAGAGGGAAAGAGAGGAAAGATAGGGAAAGAGAGAGGAAAGAAGGAGAGGAAACAGAGCAAAAGAGAGAAATAGAGGGGAAACAAGGAGGGGAAAAGAGGAAAGAGAGGGGATAGAGAAGGAAAGAGATGGGAAAAGAGGGAAACAAAAGAAAGAAGAGACAAAAGAGGAAAGAGGTGAAACAGAAGGAAAAGAGAGAGGAAAGAGAGGAGAAAAAGAGAGGAAAAAGTAGGAAGACAGGGGAAAGAGAGAGGGAAAGAGAGAGAAAGAGAGAGGGAAAGAGAGAGGGAAAAAGAGGAGCGGGGAAAGAAGGTAAAGAGAGGGGAAGGAGTGAGGGGAAGGGGAGTTATTTCACACAGTCTCCTGCTGGTGTAAATTTGTCGCTGTGTTTAATGTACTTTCTCCTCCTCCTTCGTGTCCACTTTCTGTTTGTCTTTCTTCACTTCCTGTTTGCTCCTCCTCCTCCTCCTCTTTTATTCTTCTCTTCCTCCTTCTTCCTCCTTTATTCACCTCTTCCTCCTCCTCTTCTTTTTTGCTCTTTCTGATATTATGTTTGTCTACGTGCCTTATGCCTTCCTCCTCCTCCTCCTCCTCCTTCTCTTCCTCCTCTTCTTCTTCTTCTTCTTCTTCTTCTTCTTCTTCCTAATGACAGCAAAAACGCTCCAAGAGGACGATGTGGTATGCCAACGCTCCAGTGTGTGTGTGTGTGTGTGTGTGTGTGTGTGTGTGTGTGTGTGTGTGTGTGTGTGTGTGTGTGTGTGTGTGTGTGTGTGAAGAAAAAATGGAATATCATGCAGAAATTGGGGTCGATTTACACAGCAAATTTCCCCCCTCTTCTTCTTCTTCTTCCTCCTCCTCCTCCTCCTCCTCCTCCTCCTCCTCTTCCTCCTCTCTCTTCTTACCTTCTTCATTCATTTTTTACTTGCTTCTTCCTCTTCTTCTTTAGTACTCATCTCTTAACTGTTTCTCTTTTAAAATTTTCTTCCTTTCTTTTATTTCACATCGTATGAGTGTGTGTGTGTGTGTGTGTGTGTGTGTGTGTGTGTGTGTGTGTGTGTGTGTGTGTGTGTGTGTGTGTGTGTGTGTGTGTGTGCAAAAAAACTCCCCCAAAAGATAATAAACAAACAGTAATTAGTATGTACGTGTGTGTTTATCCTCTCTCTCTCTCTCTCTCTCTCTCTCTCTCTCTCTCTCTCTCTCTCTCTCTCTCTCTCTCTCACAAAGGTAATAATAATGTTCAACTAGAGTCAGGTAAATGAAGCTTAATCAACTTCAAGCTTTGCAATAACCAGGTAAAGTACAGGTGAAGGGAGACACATTGGCAGGGGAAGGGGTGGCAGGGGAAGGGGTGGAAAGGGTGGAAGGGGTAGGGGTGACAGGGTACTGGAAGGGGAAAACAGGGAGAGTTGAAATGGAACAGAGAGAGAGAGAGAGAGAGAGAGAGAGAGAGAGAGAGAGAGAGAGAGAGAGAGAGAGAGAGAGAGAGAGAGAGAGAGAGAGAGAATAATATAAATCATTTCCTCCCTCTCCATCTACAAAGTTTTAATCAACTAATCCACGTTATTGGAATTTCACCCTTAATTAAAGAGGGAGAAGGGTGAGGGGTGGCAGGGTGTAGTGTAGGGTAGGGTGTGGTGACAGGGGAGAGTGGATGTATGACAGGGTGAGGGGAGGGTGAGGGGAAGGGGAAGGGGAGGGAGATAGGGTGATGGGAAGGGTGGAAGGAAGGAATAGAGTGACAGGAAGGGGTGAAGGAAGGGTAGGAAAGGCAGGGTGATAGGAAGGGTGAATGACAGGGTGAAGGAAGGGTGATAGGGAGGGTGAAGGGAAGGGTGAAGGAAGGGTGAAGGAAGGGTGAAGGGAAGGGTGAAGGGAAGGGTGATAAAGAAGGGAGTAACAGAATTCTAAAAATGTCATCGTAGAGAGAATTGAGTTCTTATTAAGTTATAATTATTTCTCTCTCTCTCTCTCTCTCTCTCTCTCTCTCTCTCTCTCTCTCTCTCTCTCTCTCTCTCTCTCTCTCTCTCTCTCTCTCTCTTCGTGTTCATTCCTTCACTCCCCTCCTTCTCTTCTTTCTTTCTCTCCTTTTCATCATCCTTATAATTACTTAAATGTCTCTTTCTCAACGTCTTTACTTTTTTTCCTCCTCCTCCTCCTCCTCCTCCTCCTCTCTCTTTTATCCTTCTCCTCCTCTTCCCTCTTTTATCCTTCTTCTTCTTATTTTTCTCCTCCTCCTCCTCCTGCTCCACCCACCTCCACCCTCTCCCTCCACCTTCCTTCTATTTCACAATGGCTTCATTTAGTCTACCCTTCCCTTCCACCTCCTCTTCAATTCCCTCCACCGGGCACATTCATCACTCAGGCATCCACACTTCCCTCTTCCACTCTTCCTCTTCTTCTTCTTCTTCTTCTTCTTCTTCTTCTTCTTCTTCTTCTTCTTCTTCCTCCTCCTCTATCATTACTATCGGCCTAGTAAGCTTTCTTCCCTTACACACTCACACTTTTTATGTTAGTGAGAGAGAGAGAGAGAGAGAGAGAGAGAGAGAGAGAGAGAGAGAGAGAGAGAGAGAGAGAGAGAGAGAGAGAGAGAGAGAGAGAAGGATGCAGGTGTAGGATGTCAAAACGACCTGTTAATCAACCACTCCTTCAATCCTACTCTTCCTGCAGCCAGTGTGTCCTTCCTTCCTTCCTTCCTTCCTTCCTTCCTACTAGTTGTGTTGCGTCCTAAATAAAGTAAGTGCAGACGCCATTGTTTTTTGTGGTGGTAACAATGTCTTAGTTGTGTTTCCCTGCTGTCAGTCAAACATTTCCTTGTCATGGCTTGGTTTCTCTCTCTCTCTCTCTCTCTCTCTCTCTCTCTCTCTCTCTCTCTCTCTCTCTCTCTCTCTCTCTCTCTCTCTCTCTCTCTCTCTCTCTCCGTTGCGTAATAAGGTAGGAAGAACACTGCATCCTCCTCCTCCTCCTCCTCCTCCAACCTCCCATATAAGTTCCTTCTTCCTTATCCTTCTATGATACTCTCTTCCTCCTCCTCCTCCTCCTCCTCCTCCTCCTCCTGCTCCTCCTCCAGCCTTCCATTTAAACTTAACCCCTACCTCCTCCTCCCTTCCTTCGTCACCCCTACATTATCCTCCCCCTATCAACACCCACACCTCTGCCCCCCCACCCCCTTCCTCACCCCGCCACAGCCTCATCCCCTCACCTCCTCCTTACACATCCTATCTTCCCTTCCACATCCTTTCTCTCACCTCTCCTCCTCCCCCCTCACCCCAACCCCCCCAAACACGTCTTGTCACACCCTATTTGTCTTCTCTATGTCTCCGTCTTGTCCTGCTTCCTCCCCTCACACCGCCCCCCCGCTGCCCCGCCCCGCCCCGTCGCCGCCCCCATCCCCGCCCCGCCCCGTCGCCGCCATGCCCCTGAATGATCCTCCTTGTTTTAAGTGGACTCCTTGCTTAATAGGATGTCCCTCGGTGTGTGTGTGTGTGTGTGTGTGTGTGTGTGTGTGTGTGTGTGTGTGTGTGTGTGTTTTAGTTATGTCATTTTCTGTGTTCTTTTTTTATATATTTTACGTACAATTATTTTTTTTACTATTACTATTACTACTAACCAACATTTTTTCACTTACAATTATTTTTCTTTCAGACCACAAAAAAAACTGTTATTTATTTACATTCCAAGGCTTCACAGTTCAGTTTAAGAACAATTATCTACATAGTATTGAGGTGATTCACGACACACACACACACACACACACACACACACACACACACACGGTTCGAGCCCCACCACCTGTGACTTTCCGAATCACACACGTAGGAAGGTCAATTACCACCACCTCGTTAACTCCACCTCGTTAACTCCACCTATAACAAGCAGTAACAACCTCCATGATTTCCTTCCTTCCTTCCTTCCATCATTATCATCATTATCGTCATCACCTTCACCTCTTCATCACTTTCACTGCCTGCATTTACTCCTCCTCTCAAAGTGGTGATTAGTTAAGTCTTTATCGTAATTACTTCTTCCTCCACATACTCCACCTCAGTTTGATCCACTATGTAAGTTAGTTTTCCTCATCAATTTTTCCTCCACTTCCTCCTAATCCACCCACCATGTATATATTAAAAGTTTTCCTCCTCATTATACTTTCATATTTTCCTCCAGGTGATGCGCCATACAGTAATATCCGGTGTATGTATGTATGTATGTATAATTTTCCTTCTATACTCCTGTTTCCCTCCTCACCTCACCTCACAGACTCCTTGACACTCATTCATCACTCATGTCAATATTCACCTCATCCTTTGCTTTCACACACACACACACACACACACACACACACACACACACACACACACACACACACACACACACACACACACACCTTCCCACCATTAGCCAAGGACACACTCAAACTATTTTTATTTTTATCTTTTTTCTTTAATTAATTTCTTTATCATGATTCATAATTCAATTTATAAACATGACAGATGATAATGACACGATTTAACCTTTTAGAGAATTACTATTTGTCTTTAAGCTTTATTATTATTAGTTATTATTATTATTATTATTATTATTTTTATTATTATTTTATTTCTATTTGGTTATCGAGTAAGAAAGAAATGTAGATCAAGAGGAATTTTAAGCATGCAACAAGGCGTAGGAATGGTAACCTTGCTCTCTCTCTCTCTCTCTCTCTCTCTCTCTCTCTCTCTCTCTCTCTCTCTCTCCTTCCTTCCTCTGACCTCACTTGACAACGCAAGGTCATTCAACACCTGTAACCACACACCCTAACACACCTGTCTCTCCCATAGTAATAGTTTCCACCTGTAACTCCCACCCTAACACCTGCCATTCCTCCACACACCTGTCTTACCTGTGACCCACCTACACACCTGTTTAGTAATCACCACAACACCACTAACCTCATCACCACACCAGTCACATCTTCACTGTAACACTTTTAAAACTTCATCACCACCCCGGCGCGTCACACTACTCATCTGTACGCTAACACATGTCAGTTCATCACCCGGAGGCGTCATCACTATCATCACCACTACCTTATATACGGGGCATGTGGTTTATGATGTTGATGGTGATGACTGTGTGGTATTGTATTTGGTGATGGTGTGGTAGTATTTTTTTTTCTCTCTCTCTCTCTCTCTCTCTCTCTCTCTCTCTCTCTCTCTCTCTCTCTCTCTCTCTCTCTCTCTCTCTCTCTCTCTCTAATCTGACGAGAGTTGAAACTACACGATAAAAAAAAACAACAAGGTAAAACATCGTTCATTCTTTTCATTGGTATTCGTATAGATTCGCTCAACATGGACTGAATGAACATTGAGTGAGTGAAGTTATACATTTATATTTATTCATTTATACATCTATACATTTATTTATTCATTTCTATATATATTTTTTTTCAAGTAGGTGTGTATGAACAGGTGTGTGTGAGTTAATGTGATTGCAATTAGTGAAGTGATTTGTTGCAGGTACCGAGTCAGGTGTCAGGAAATAATGATTGTTTCTGAAGTTTAATTATTATTAGTGTTATATTATTGTTGTTGTTGTTATTGTTGTTAATATTAGCAACAACAACAATATATATAGTGGTAAAAGTAGTAGTAGTAGTAGTAGTAGTAGTCGCTGTCATCACCATCACCACCACATGCCACGTTACGCATCACCACACACGAGCCTCATCCACTTTTTCACCACCACCACCACCACCACCACCACCCAATCATCCACGCTATTTCAAGACCAGCTCTCCCAATCACTTCCACCTTTCACTAACGCCGCACATACCCGCAAACTGACTCACTCACTCACTGAAGGACTGACTGACTGACTGACTGACTGACTGACTGACTGATTGAATAACTGACTGATTACTCCTCTTTTACCACAGCCTTGAGTCTATACCCAAATAATTACTCCACCACACCACAACCCTTTCCCCCACCACAGTCACCACCCACACACACCCTACACCCACCACAGCAACACCTCCTTCACCCACACTACACTCCCTTCACCCATCACAATCTTTCCCTTCACCCATCACCCCCACACCCCTTTCCCTTCACCCACACCCACAGCTACCCTTCACAGTGCACACATAAAGGGAACAATCCACTCACCGCTCCGCCCTTCAAGGAAACAACATTTGGTATCCATTAAAACCACTCATTCCCCTCACTTCCCTTCCCTTCCCTTCCCTTCGCTCCCCTCACTCCCTTCCCTTCTCCTTCTCCTCTTCCCTCCCCTTACACGTGAAGTTAGCAAAATGTTCCTTAATGAATGTAATTATATTTGGTAATTCCTGCTGCTTCCTCCTCCTCCCTTCCACACACACACACACACACACACACACACACACACACACACACACACACACACACACACACACCATTATACTTTCTCCTAATAGGATTCAGGATCAGTTTTCAAGAGAGGTTGAGGTCAGGGAGAACGAAGGAGTGGAGCAGAGTGGAGCCAAGTGGAGCCGAGCAAGGGGAAGGGAGCAAGGTTAATGGCTAGAACGAGCGACTGGAATAGTAAAACAGAGAGAGAGAGAGAGAGAGAGAGAGAGAGAGAGAGAGAGAGAGAGAGAGAGAGAGAGAGAGAGAGAGAGAGAGAGAGAGAGAGAGAGAGAGAGAGAGAGAGAGAGAGAGAGAGAGAGAGAGTGTGTGTGTAAGTAACGGAGCGCCTCAGCATCCACTCAGCACTGGAGGAGACAGGAAGTGGATGTCTGAGGCAGGTGGAGGAGGGTGGAGGAGGGTTGGAGGTGGGTGGAGGGGAGACTAGGATGCTTGCACTTGCTTCTATCACATCTAAAGTTACACCCCCAACCCCCCCACACCTCCCCCTCCACCTTACCCTCACTCCACCTCAATACAGAGAGGGGAAGATGAAGATAAGGGAGGCTGTGGTGGTCTATTTAATCCCCTCTTCCTCCCCTTCTTCCTCCCTCCTCCCCCTCCTCCTCCTCCTCCTCCTCCTCCTCCTCAACACCTCCCTCCACCACAACACTAACCACAACCTGGCCTTGTTGTGGTGTGTGGTGGTGCGGAAGGGGGGGGGTGAGGTGTGTGTGTGTGTGTGTGTGTGTGTGTGTGTGTGTGTGTGTGTGAAAAAACAAAACTGTACGTACATACAAAGACTCGCTCCACGGTACACACGCACACACACACACACACACACACACACACACACACATGTACGTATGTAAGGACTGTCCGTATTTGTGTTAATGTATTCCAAGTTAACAGTCCTTTTGGTCACTGTGTAGAAACCGGTTTTTTATTTTTTTTTATGTATGTATGTATGTGTGTGTGTGTGTGTGTGTGTGTGTGTGTGTGTGTGTGTGTGTGTGTGTGTGTGTGTGTGTGTGTGTGTGCTGGCTAAAGCCCATGCAAGCAAGACTTAAGGTGAGTTTACAAAATAATCCGCAGCGAACATGCGTTGAGGGGAAGGGAGGAGGAGGGGAGGAGGACGGGAGGAGGAGAGGGGGATTGGGGGAGGAGGGTGGGAGGAGGAGGGGAAACGAAACCAGTGGAGGAGGGGCAGGACAGGGAGAGAAGAGAGAAGCAAAGGGAATGGAAGATGGGAGGAAAGGAAGATTTTTGGACGAGAAGGGAAGAGAGGGGCGAAGAAGAAGGGAAGGAAGGGAGGAAGGGGAGGGGGAGGGGAGGGGAGGGGGAGGGGGAGGGGAGGGGGAGGGGAAGGCATCACACAACAGTTACTCAATGATCAACATAATCACTTTCTCACCAACACGCAAAAAGAGATTCAATTGTTTTCGTAAATGTTACAATAGAAGTAATCATGATTTTCCTTTTTTTTTCTCTCTCTCTCTCTTTTGTGTATTCCTTAAGTAAACATTTTTTTTCCCTCTCTCTCTCTCTCTCTCTCTCTCTCTCTCTCTCTCTCTCTCTCTCTCTCTCTCTCTCTCTTTTACACACTCTACATCGTCCAGTCAGTAGTTCCGTCAGCAGCTGCAGCGTCGCCGTCAGCAGCACCGTCTGACAGGATGCTGACACCCTTCCCTACCAACGTCAGCCCAACATGACACGCTGACACTCTAAGAACCTCTCTCTCACACTTCATCTCTCTCTCTCTCTCTCTCTCTCTCTCTCTCTCTCTCTCTCTCTCTCTCACTTAATCACTTCTCTGTGTTGTGTAAGAGTGACAGCTTAGCGTGCACGTGTACGAGGCCACACACAAGGGGACGAGGACGAGGGACGAGGACGGTGGCTCGCTGTCCCCTCTAAGCCAACACGTCAAGATTGCAACGCCGCCTTCCCTCCTTCCCCTCAGAACGCGAGGCCACGAGACCACGATGACATACTGACAGCCTTTACGTGGAAAAGAGAGAGAGAGAGAGAGAGAGAGAGAGAGAGAGAGAGAGAGAGAGAGAGAGAGAGAGAGAGAGAGAGAGAGAGAGAGAGCACAAAAAAAAGAAGAAAGGAAGCCACTCAGCTGCATAAATGGAAATGGTTCTTAAAAGACTGGGAAAAACAGGAAACTGGTGCCGAGGAAATAATACCACCACCACCACCACCAACACCACCACCACCACCACCGTCACCGTCACCTCCAGGAAGCCTTTTCATCAGACGGACCGTGAACGCCGCCGAGGAGTGCGTCGCCGCCACACAATAGAAGCAAAGTAAAGGGAACCTGGATTACACTTAGAGCCTCGGAGCGAAAATTGGTCCCGCATGCAGAAGGCCGCGCGCTGTTCGACACTTGACTCACTCCTGCCTTGACGGACCCGCGCTTAGTAACGGTACACTCAGCTCCTGGACTACCGCTGCT
>JAPQNM010000008.1:1204824-1207324 GCA_029783475.1 Metacarcinus magister
CCCACACCCTGCCTAAATGGCCTCCACAGTAGCACTTAACAGGGACGCCCACAACACGCCCATTCACTACCAAGGTACAAGGGGAAAGGGGCTTCTTACCTCACCCCTTCACCCCTTCACCTCCTGTTACTCCATATTCTCCCCCTATTCCCTCCCCTCACCTACTACAACACCACTTCCCTCCACCTCTCCACCTCCACTTACTCCTTCCATCCTTCCCTCCTTCCACCTCCTCTTGACCTTTCCTTCCACATCCTCTTACTCCTTTCATCCTTCCTTCCCTCCCTTTCTCCCTCCTTCCTTCCCTCCCTTACTTCTTCCATCCTTCCCTTCCACCACCTCCTGACCTTCCCTTCCACTTCCTATCTTCTTCCCTTTCCTATAAATCTCTCATTCACTCTTATCACCTTATCCTCTGCCCCGCCCCGCCCCCCCCCCACCCTGTGACGTCATCAGCCAACCAGCCAATCAATGAGCCCGCAGTGAAGAGGAACTAGCCAATTAGAGCGAGGGGTGAATCGCCATCCTGCTACTTGAGAGAGAGAGAGAGAGAGAGAGAGAGAGAGAGAGAGAGAGAGAGAGAGAGAGAGAGAGAGAGAGAGAGAGAGAGAGAGAGAGAGAGAGAGAGAGAGAGAGAGAGAGAGAACTAAGAACTAAAACGAACATGAAGAGGAGGAGGAAGAAGAGGAGGAAGAGGAGGAGACAGTGACACCTCCTCCTCCTCCTCTTCCTTCTCCTCCTTTCCTTCTTCCTTCCAAGCTCCGAGGATCAAAGGAGGAGTAAGGAGTAAGGAGTAAGGAGGAGTAATGGCGGAAGGGGAGACGCTACTAATGAGTTTCCACACACACACACACACACACACACACACACACACACACACACACACACACACACACACACACACACACACACACACGTTTGCATTAGCCATCTGCCAGACACTCTTATTGGTAGTACTTGTCACGTTAAATAAAGCGTGAGAGAGAGAGAGAGAGAGAGAGAGAGAGAGAGAGAGAGAGAGAGAGAGAGAGAGAGAGAGAGAGAGAGAGAGAGAGAGAGAGAGAGAGAGAGAGAGAGAGAGAGAGTTAGAGAGAAAAAAAAAGGAGAAAAAGATAGAGAATAAACCCACATTGCATTACCTCACCAAACCATATCATTCCACGCTACAAAGTCATGTCGTCACCACGTAGTATAAAAAAGACTCCAAACTTTCCCCGCGGCAACACACCCAGCAAGGCACGACAAGGCACGGCAAGGCTAAACACACGTGCACTTAACCTATAGACGTACCAATTTAAGCTCCTGAGGCAGTGTACACTCACGCAGCTTGTGGGAACGAGTGCCTTGCCTTGCCTTGCCTTGCCTTGCCTTGCCTTGCCTTGCCTTGCCTTGCCTTGCCTTGCCTTGCCTTGCTTTTCCTTTCCTTTTCTTTCCTTACCATACTTTATTTTACCTTATCTTACCTTATCTAACCTAACCTAAGCTAACCTAAGCTAACCTAACCTAACCTAACCTAACCTAACCTAACCTCACCTAACCTAACCTAACCTAACCTAACCTAACCTCACCTAACCTTATCTTACCTTACCTAACCTAACCAAACCAAACCTTATCTAACCTTATCTTACCTTACCTTGCTTGCTCTCACTGTCTATCTATGTATCTTTTTACCAACATTCTTGTCAACCTTTCTGCTTTTTTTTTGTCTGCTTCCTACCTGTCATTAATATGTTTATCTGTCTATGTCTGCTTGATCCCTACTTACCTGCTAGCTATTCCATCCATCTATCTATCCTTCTATTTATCCCTCTATCTATCCTCTATCCATCCCTTTATCTATCCTTCTATCTATCCTTCCATTACCTTGCCTGCTGTGGTGTCATCCCTAAGTCCCCTGCTGTCACCTGTTCACCTGACTACCTGCTCCCCGCCTCGCCTGCTGGGTTCACCTGCTCACCTGCTTACCTGCTGCCGCTACACGCTTCTGTTCCAACAAGTCACGGCTGGGATGCCTGAACGTGACTGTGCATGTGTGTGTGTGTGTGTGTGTGTGTGTGTGTGTGTGTGTGTGTGTGTGTGTGTGTGTGTGTGTGTGTAAATCAAACCAAGGACTTTCATGTATGTATTGTTCTTTATTCCCCCCCTTCCCCCCTCCCTCCACCCCCCTCCTACCTCCCTTCCCCCCCCACCCCCCCCAAAAGTATAAAATATAGGTAACTTTTTGAAAATCTTTGCTTTAGGAACAAAAAAAAAAGAAACGATTTATATATATATATATATAGAGAGAAAAAGAATGAAAGGAATATGAAGGAGAAAAACCAGGAGCAGAAGAAGCAGGAGAAAGAACAATAGCAGGAGGAGGAGAAGCATAGAAGAACCAGCAGGAGGAGGAGGAAAAGCAACAAAAGGAGCAGGAGCAAAAAAAAAAACAGCAGAAGAAGCAGTAGGAAGAGAAGGAGAGGAGGAGGAAGAGGAAGAGCACGAGAAAAAACAGCAGAAT
>JAPQNM010000008.1:1209824-1222324 GCA_029783475.1 Metacarcinus magister
CGAGTGTTAAGTTGTAGGGAAGTGAGGGGAAGGGAGGGGAAAGGAGGGGAAAGGAGGGGAAGGGAGGGAAAGGAAGGGAAGGGAGGGAAAGGAAGGGGAGTTGAACGGATAAGGGAGGAAGGAGGTTGATAAGAGGGAGGATGTACACACACACACACACACACACACACACACACACACACACACACACACACACACACACACACACACACACACACACACACATAACATAAAACAATTCTTAACCAAACACCACGAGAACGAATAACTAGACAAAGAGAAACAGAAGATAAATAATAATAATAACAATAATAACAACAAACAATTAACTTCTTACTTTCCAAACATAACTCACGTAAGATTACACAAACTTAATCATCTCTTATATATAACTTCCAGAGAGGCACGGCACGCACACACGCACACGCACACACGCACACGCACACGCATTCACCGCACTCAAGAGGACCTGAAGAGCCCGCCGGGAGCGTGGGAAAAGGCTTCACAACAGTCAGGAAGGACGGGGAAACAAACTTAATATGACGAGTGGGAAAAAAAGGGGAAAAAATACACCTAACTGACTTGACTTATACTTGTCCTTCGTTTAGTGAATCTTGGGAGGGAGGAAGAGACGGTGAGGAGACGGTGAGGAGATGAGAAGAGAGATTAGAAAACGGTAAGGAGGGAACGATGGAGGAAGAAGAGACAGAGAGAGAGAGAGAGGTTAAGGAGATAATGTTAGGATGAGAAGGAGACACAGGAAACGAGAATAGGAGGATAATGATGAAGTGAAGGAGGAAAGGACGGTGATAGAAGCAGCGTTGGGGTAAGGGTGGCAGTAGGAACAAGGACGGAGGTAAGTCAAGGACAGGACGCATCTATGAATCCTACAGGAGGTGAAGGATGACACTAGGTACACACACACACACACACACACACACACACACACACACACACACACACACACACGGGAGAGGAAATGTGCGTGAGTGGAGAGAGACCAGTAGTATGTGTAGGTAAAGTGAGAACGACACGAGCCTCACGCACACGCACACACGCACACACACACGCACGCCCATGGTGGTGACGTAGGAGGACAAGTAAGGTATATAGATAAGGTGTTTTGGGCGGAATTCACTTAAAAGAAATAAAAATAAACATATAATAAAAACAAAGATAAAAAAATAATAGAAAATAGAATAAAAAAAAAAGAAGAATAAATCGTGTGTATATAATGTTTGGAAAAAAAGCTTAATCATTACTTAAAATGGAATCCCCTCACCTGCTACACCTCAAAAAAAGGGAATAAAAAATAAAATAAATAAAATAAATAAATAAATAAACAGACATCGTACGTATATATAAAACTTCTGAAATAACCAAAAAAATATTACCTTTGAACCTAAAATTTTACCTGTGCATCTATATAACTCAAGTCACACACACCTGACCACCTTCACCTGAGCAACGGTAAAGGTGTGTGTGTGTGTGTGTGTGTGTGTGTGTGTGTGTGTGTGTGTGTGTGGTGTGTGTGTGTGTGTGTGTGTGTGTGTGTGCGTAAACAAATCAACAGGTTCAGCACACACTACATAAACATGAATACTGAGAAAAATGCTGAATTCACACTTCCAAGATATCACTGTCCTTCTCCTCTCGTCAGTCACTACCCCCTCCACCTCCCCCCCCCCACACACACAAGGCTCACCATCAGGCTTACTTACCCTCCTTCCACCCTCAGGACCCGAAGGAAATCACCAGTTTTCTTAATAGTATCGGATTCCCTGTCTCCCCTCACCCCCCTTACGCCCCCTCTACGCCCCCCACACTCACACCCGCATCTAGCAGCTTCCTCGACAATCAGATCTACCTCCCCATCCCTCCCGAGACGCCAATGTCCCCTCACTCCCCCTTCCTCCTCCTCGTCCCCTCGCCTGATCTAAGTAGGAAGTTGATATCCCATCGAAGGTCACTCCAATTCCCTCTGTTCGGGCCACAAGGACGCCCTCCACCTCAGTCCACATGGTCGAAATGCACAGGATAGCCGCTAAGGGCACCGTACGTATGCACAGGACACCAAACGCCGCTAGGACTCTACGTAGGACATCATGTAAGATTGCTGCCGCTATATCCCCTGTGACAGTTCCTTCCTCGGTTCAGTAGGACGCCCCGGCCTTACCCAGTATCCTAGCGTCTTAGGGTCAGCGTGGGGGACGGTGGGACTCTCTCTCCTGTGTGTGTTTATGGGAGGGTGATGCTGATCCTCTCCCACGCACACCACCGAGGAGGGAGGAAAGGATGGAGTCTGAGGATTAATTGAATCACTTTTAATCTCGTTCAATCAAGTACTATCGTAAGCCAATGTTGTTCTGGTTTGGTTGGTTTTGTTTGGAGGATAGAGGGCGATGGGAACAATGGTTTTTTTTTATTCTTTTTTTCTTTTATCTTTTTTATTATTATTATTATTATTATTATTTTTTTTTTTTACTATATACCTCTGCCTCTGCCCGTCCTTGATCTTGTTGTTACTTGTGGGATGTTTTTTTTATCCTTTCTTTCTTCTCCGTCTTGATATTATCGTTGTTATTGTTTTTGCTTTCGTTGTTATTAAAATTCTTACTACTACTACTATTACTCGTTATCGTCTTCCTCCTCCTCCTCCTTCCCTTCATTCTTCTAAAGTCTCCTCTCCTGTTCATCCTCCTTTTCACATCATCTCCAAACTCAAGCAGTCGTTCATGCAGTTCATCTAATAAATCTTTACATACATTACATAATCTCTCTTACTTTGTTCCCTTTAAGTGTAATGTTGCTGCGGCGTCTCTAATTCAATCAATCAATCACTCAATCAATGTATAATATCACTTACTGCTTTGCTTCACAATCAACTTCTCCTTAGTCGTTGGTGCATAAAACTCCTTTGTTCACTCTGACTTCCTTCCGTTCACTCTTACATGTGTTACCAAAATGAGCAAAAGACAAGGAGACAAGTGAAGACAGACAGACAAACACAGAAGGGTTGAGACAGAGATAAGAGATAAAGACACACTGATACACCAAGAAACATGAAAAACACTATTAAACAGGGAGAGGAAAATCACATACACACAGACACATAAACAGATGTGATAAAGGAGAGGAGACAGAGGAAGAGAGAAAGAGAGGAAGTTGATGAGTGTCACATAAAAACACACACACACACACACACACACAACCCCCCCCCCACCCCCCTTTTACGAGCCAAACAACGGGCGTGGGTGGGTTTGCATTACATTCACTAATTTCACCATTGCAAACATCATATAAAAGTCTAATACATCACTACTTCGCCTAATAAACCAATGCGGAAATACCATTACTACCATAACTATCCAATGAGTGCAAACCATTCCATTAATTTGCACGCCCCCGCCAACCAGTCAACGCCATCTGTCTGAGCATCGGGGAAATATTTTAGACAGTAGCGGTTTCCCGTCCTATTAATTATAACTCGCGGATCAAAAGGTGCGACAGATTGAATAGTAACTCGTCTGTTTTTGACCATAGGGGGGAAGGGGTGGGTAAGGGGGGGGGAAGGAAGGGGGGAGGGGGCCAGAATTGCTTTTGGTGGCGGTCGTTTAGTCAAAATCCAAATTCACCACACACACACACACACACACACACACACACACACACACACACACACACACACACACACACACACACACGTTCCTGGATTACCTCGGCGACAATATAATTAAAAAGGGAAATAATTGCACCTCCAGCCACGGAAATAAACAGAGGTATGAGGCTTATTCTCGCGTCCACTGTCTATTTATGGGCGGCGTGTTGTGAGTGTTATTATTATCATTGTTGTTATTATTATTACTATTATTATCAGTAGTAGTATCATTGTTTTTATTCTCGTATTATCAAGCACCTCCTCCTCCTCCTCCTCCTCCTCTTTCTTTCTTCTTTATTTTGTTTTCCTTTTCCTTTCTTTTTTTTCCTTCTTCTCCTCCTCCTCCTCCTCCTCCTACTTACACTAATACTAACACGAGTTGGTAGTCATTAATGTAACTCGACAGACCCCCCCTCTCTCTCTCTCTCTCTCTCTCTCTCTCTCTCTCTCTCTCTCTACCTGCCCACAACACACCTGCCGCCCTCTGCTCAGGTGCAAGTTAAGCTCCAGGTAAAGGACGGCAAGAAATATTCACAAAATTAAACAGAAAAAAATAATACTGGAAATATAATGCAACATGAAATTACGTTAAAATATTATTAAAAAAGATATACATGCAAAGGTAAATCCATGAAAAGCACTTGAGAAATAAAGATTAAAAAGATGAATATTGAGAGAGAGAGAGAGAGAGAGAGAGAGAGAGAGAGAGAGAGAGAGAGAGAGAGAGAGAGAGAGAGAGAGAGAGAGAGAGAGAGAGAGAGCCTCCACCTCTCTTCCTCTCTCCTTTCCTCCCTATACAGAGCCTTCCATCTTTCCCTCCCTCCCTACAGCCTCCACCTTCCCGTCGTTCCCTTAACATGTGACTAAATATTATCATTATTATCATTGTTATTATTATTATTAGTTTCAGGTATATGCAATGTATTTAAAGGTATTATAAAAGGGGATTCATGTTTTCAGCGGAAGTTTAAAGTATAAATAAGAAATCTTTATTTTAATACTATTTTTTTTTCCCTAGTGTCAAGGATTATTTCAGGGAATTTTTTTTTTTTTTTTACTTTTGCTCTTTTCTTCCCATTGTTTTTTTTCTCGGCATCTCTTTCTTCTTCCTTCCTTCCTTCTCAGTATTACTATCATTATTATTATCATTGCTGTTATTGTTGGTAGTTTTCATATCTCTATTACGTTATTTTCTTTTTTTCCTCTGTCTGACACCCACCCACCCATCCCCCCCACACACCCCCCCTCCCCCGTGACCAGGCCAGATCACCTTCCCTCATCCCTCGTCCCTCTCATTTCAAGCACAAGAACACAAGAATGTAAGTACTTAACACGCACGGCTCCATGCTGGTGTCCCGTCACTGCTGCCATCTGCTTCAACATTACATACCTGCCAAGGAAGAAACAACATTAATGATAACAACCATATCTATATTTATAATATATAATAAAAACAATTGTAGAATATCTTTAAAAATCCTCATCTCCAATTCTAGTTAAAAATAAAAAAATAACAGTCAGATAAAAAGGTGTTCCCGCCCTCTCCTCGGCCTCACTGTTGAATGCCGGGAATCTTGGCTTCCGATGCTGCAAGAATAATCTAAGTAACAAATTTGAAGTGAACATTATCTCACACACACACACACACACACACACACACACACACACACACACACACACACACACACACACACACACACACACACACATACGAGACAGTATTCCCAGTAAGGGCAATAGAACATTACAGAGTTGTGAACACATGGCTGTAGGGTGTCAGCGCTGGGCTTAAAGACTCGCGTGGGATCAGGAATATTAGTTTGGTTCAGGTTTAGTTGAACAGACTACTACTGCTACTCCTACTCCTACTACTACTCCTACTCCTCCTACTACTACTACTATTACTATTACTACTACTATTACTATTACTACTACTACCATCACTATCATTACTAAGCCTCCTCCTCTTCCTTTGTGATCTGCCATATCCCCCCCTTGTTATCCCCACCCCCACACCCCCTCATCCTCGTCCTCGTCCTCGTCCTATTTTCCCATCGCGTCTTTCCGTTCGTTTTCTTCTTCTCCTCCTCTTCCTCCTCCTCCTGCTCCTCCTGCTCTCTACCAGCTGCTTCTTTGTCTCGTCCGCCTGAATTTCCCTCCATTTATTTGTCTGCTCTCTCTCTCTCACTCTCTCTCTCTCTCTCTCTCTCTCTCTCTCTCTCTCTCTCTCTCTCTCTCTCTCTCTCTCTCTCTCTCTCTCTCTCTCTCTCGTAGCAATGAGTTCAAGTTAAACAAATTTCTATTAAAAAAATGGAACGCATAAAATGGTTCACAAACGTGAGGCTTAACGACCTTACAGTTACTGTTTATAAGATTGAAAATCCTGTGAAGGTTACATAAGGATATGGAAAAAGGGCATCAAGACCAAGAAGGTGACTTGGGATTATTTACTGTATATTTTAGTTCTTATGTTATAGACGCATAGGGACTAAACTTACATATTTACACACCCACAGAGGAGGATGGAGGTAGGATATCTTCACTACATATTGTAGTTGAGATGTTATGGACGGAGGGTGGAGGTAGGATATCTTCACTACATATTGTAGTTGAGATGTTATGGACGGAGGGTGGAGGTAGGATATCTTCACTACATATTGTAGTTGAGAAGAGGCAAAAGACAGCAGTGGTTGGAGTTAAACACATACACTTTTGCACCAACAGGTTGGATCCACACACAGGTTGGACCTACAGATTTACTACTGAATGAAACTCCCTCAATATTCTGGGTGACTTGGTTTATCAACCTGTCTTGTTTAGGTATGAAAACTAGTTCATTGAATTTTTAATTCATCTTAGAGCACGATGGATAAAAATAACGATACCATTGATATGCATAGTAATTACTATGACGTCCTGGGCGTGGCGGCCGACGCCACCCCGGAAGTAATACGGAAACAGTTCCGCCGTCTCGCCCTTGTCACACACCCGGACAAGAACCCCGAGGACGTCAAGGCGGCCACTGTAAGGTTCCAGCTGCTCCAACGAGCTGTGGACACTCTGTCGGACCCCGAAAAGCGGGCGAGGTACGACGCCAAGCACGGGAGGCACCAACGCCAGTCCCGGCAGGCTCGGAAGGACAAGGCCAAGCCCTCCTCCTCCTCCTCCTCCTCACACTCTTCCTCTTCCTCTTCACATTCTTCTTCTTCTTCTTCTTCTTCTTCTTCTTCTTCTTCTTCTTCTTCTTCTTCTTCTTCTTCTTCTTCTTCTTCTTCTTCTTCTTCTTCTTCTTCTTCTCTTCTTCTTCTTCTTCTTCTTCTTCTTCTTCTTCTTCTTCTTCTTCTTCTTCTTCTTCTTCTTCTTCTTCTTCTTCTTCTTCTTCTTCTTCTTCTTCTTCTTCTTCTTCTTCTTCTTCTTCTTCCCGCAAGTTTTCCTTCTCTTCCTCTCCAACCTATACTTTCACATACAAAACTACAGGAGCAGAGGAGGTCTCGGCCAAGGAAAGCAAGGCCAGAAAGAGAAGGCGACAGAGACAGAAGCAGCAGGAGCAGCGGAACTGAACAGGCCGCCAAAACGGACCGGGAACTTGTCCGGGCTGTGACAAGCCGAGGTGAGGCGCCGAGCGGAAATTTCCTGTTACCGACATACGCGTGCGTATCTATCTATCTCTCTTTCTATACGCCACATAGATAGAGAAATAAATAGATTAAAAATTTTCAAAAACTCGACAATTACGACTTGCTGAGCTGGTAGGTAGGTAGATAGTTAATTAGTTGTTAAGTAGGTAGGTAGTAAGGTAGGTAGGTAGGTAGGTAGGTAGGTAGTTAGTTAGTTAGTTAGTTAGTTAGGTAGGTAGGTAGGTAGTTAGTTAGTTAGTTAGTTAGGTAGGTAGTTAGTTAGTTAGTTAGGTAGTTAGTTAGGTAGTTAGATAGCTAGGTGGTGTGCGCGCGCGTGTGTGCGTGTGTGTGCGTGTGCGTGTGCGTGTGCGTGTGCGTGTGCGTGTGTGTGTGTGTGTGTGTGTGTGTGTGTGTGTGTGGTGTGTGTGTGTGTGTGTGTGTGTGTGTGTGTGTGTGTGTGTGTGTGTTGGTAGTGTGTTGGTGTCTTTGTGTGGTGGTAGTGCCTGTGTATTAGTGGAATGTATGTGTATGTGTGTGTGCGCATGTGTGTGTATTGCGTGGAGTGAGTGTATTTGTGTATCTGTGTGTGTATGTGTGTTGGGGAAGCGATTGTGAGTGTGTGTATGTGTGTAGGGGAATGAATGTTTGTGTTGATGGTGGTGCCTGGGTGTGTTTTGGGGTATTGATAATTGGGGTATGTTTTGTGGGTATTGATAATTGGGGTGTGTGTTTTTGGGGTATTGATAAGGATGTGTGTTTTTGGGGTATTGACAGGTGGGGTGTATTTTGGGGTATTGATCAGTGGGGTGTGTTTTGGGGTATTGATAATTGGGATGTGTTTTTTGGGTATTGATAAGGGGGGTGTGTTTTGGGGTATTGATAAGGGTGTGTGTTTTGGGGTATTGATAAGGATGTGTGTTTTTGGGGTATTGACAGGTGGGGTGTATTTTGGGGTATTGATAAGGATGTGTGTTTTGGGGTATTGATAAGTGAGGTGTGTGTTGGTCTGCGTGTGTGTATGTGTATGTGTGTGTTGGAAAGAATACGTGTTGATGTGTGTGTTTTGAGGAGGATGAGTGTTAGGGGATTGAGTGTGGGAGTGTGCGTTAGGGGGAGTGACTGTTGATGTGTGTGTAGGTAAGAGTGAGTGTTGGTGTATGTGTTCGGGGAATAAGTTTGGGTGTAGGTTTTGGGAGATGAGGGTGATTGTGTGCGTTAGGGGAGTGAGTGTGGGTGTGTTGAGGGAGTGCGTGTTACTCTGCGTGTTTGGGGAGTAAGTATGGGTGTATGTGTTGGGGGAGTATGTGTGGATGTGTGTGTTGGGGGAGTGAGTGTGAGTGTGTGTGTTAGGAGAGTGAATGTGTTTGTGTGTTTTGGGGGAGTGTGGGAGTGTGTGTGTGTGTGTGTGTGTGTGTGTGTGTGTGTGTGTGTGTGTGTGTGTGTGTGTGTGGGAGTGTGTGTGTGTGTGTGTGTGTGTGTGTGTGTGTGTGTGTGTGTGTGTGTGTGTGTGTGTGTGTGTGTGTGTGGGAGTGTGTGTGGGAGTGTGTGTGTGTGTGTGTGTGTGTGTGTGTGTGTGTGTGTGTGTGTGTGTGGGAGTGTGTGTGTGTGTGTGTGTGTGTGTGTGTGTGTGTGTGTGTGTGTGTGTGTGTGTGTGAGTGTGTGTGTGTGTGTGTGTGTGTGTGGGAGTGAGTGTGTGTGTGTGTGTGTGTGTGTGTGTGTGTGTGTGTGTGTGTGTGTGTGTGGGAGTGTGTGTGTGGGAGTGTGTGTGTGTGTGTGTGTGTGTGTGTGTGTGTGTGTGTGGGAGTGTGTGTGTGTGTGTGTGTGGGAGTGTGTGTGTGTGTGTGTGTGTGTGTGTGTGTGTGTGTGTGTGTGTGTGTGTGTGTGTGTGGGAGTGAGTGTGTGTGTGTGTGTGTGTGTGTGTTTTGGAGGGATGAGTAAGGGTATATGTGTTGGCAGAGATGAGGGCTGCGGGGCTGCGGGGCTGCGGGGCTGCGGGGCTGCGGGGCTGCAGGGCTGCGGGGCTGCGGGGCTGCAGGGCTGCAGGGCTGGGGGACTGCGGTGCTGCGGGGCTGCGGGGCTGCGGGGCTGCAGGGCTGCGGGGCTGCGGGGCTGCGGGGCTGCAGGGCTGCGGGGCTGCGGGGCTGCAGGGCTGCAGGGCTGCGGGGCTGCGGGGCTGCAGGGCTGCGGGGCTGCGGGGCTGCAGGGCTGGGGGACTGCGGTGCTGCAGGGCTGCGGGGCTGCAGGGCTGGGGGACTGCGGTGCTGCAGGGCTGCGGGGCTGCAGGGCTGGGGGACTGCGGTGCTGCAGGGCTGCGGGGCTGCAGGGCTGGGGGACTGCGGTGCTGCAGGGCTGCGGGGCTGCAGGGCTGGGGGACTGCAGTGCTGCGGGGCTGCGGGGCTGCAGGGCTGGGGGACTGCAGTGCTGCGGGGCTGCAGGGCTGCGGGGCTGCAGGGCTGGGGGACTGCGGTGCTGCAGGGCTGCGGGGCTGCAGGGCTGGGGGACTGCGGTGCTGCAGGGCTGCGGGGCTGCAGGGCTGGGGGACTGCGGTGCTGCAGGGCTACGGTGCTGCAGGGCTGGGGGACTGCGGTGCTGCAGGGCTGCGGGGCTGCAGGGCTGGGGGACTGCGGTGCTGCAGGGCTGCGGGGCTGCAGGGCTGGGGGACTGCAGTGCTGCGGGGCTGCAGGGCTGCGGGGCTGCAGGGCTGGGGGACTGCGGTGCTGCAGGGCTGCGGGGCTGCGGTGCTGCAGGGCTGCGGGGCTGCAGGGCTGGGGGACTGCGGTGCTGCAGGGCTGCGGGGCTGCAGGGCTGGGGGACTGCGGTGCTGCAGGGCTGCGGGGCTGCAGGGCTGGGGGACTGCAGTGCTGCGGGGCTGCAGGGCTGCGGGGCTGCAGGGCTGGGGGACTGCGGTGCTGCAGGGCTGCGGGGCTGCAGGGCTGGGGGACTGCGGTGCTGCAGGGCTGCGGGGCTGCAGGGCTGCGGGGCTGCGGTGCTGCAGGGCTGCGGGGCTGCAGGGCTGGGGGACTGCGGTGCTGCAGGGCTGCGGGGCTGGGGGACTGCGGTGCTGCAGGGCTGCGGGGCTGCGGTGCTGCAGGGCTGCGGGGCTGCAGGGCTGGGGGACTGCAGTGCTGCAGGGCTGCAGGGCTGCGGGGCTGCAGGGCTGGGGGACTGCGGTGCTGCAGGGCTGCGGGGCTGCAGGGCTGGGGGACTGCGGTGCTGCAGGGCTGCGGGGCTGCAGGGCTGGGGGACTGCGGTGCTGCAGGGCTGCGGGGCTGCAGGGCTGGGAGACTGCGGTGCTGCAGGGCTGCGGGGCTGCAGGGCTGGGGGACTGCAGTGCTGCCGGGCTGCAGGGCTGCGGGGCTGCAGGGCTGGGGGACTGCGGTGCTGCAGGGCTGTGGGGCTGCGGTGCTGCAGGGCTGCGGGGCTGCAGGGCTGCGGGGCTGCAGGGCTGGGAGACTGCGGTGCTGCAGGGCTGCGGGGCTGCAGGGCTGGGGGACTGCAGTGCTGCGGGGCTGCGGGGCTGCAGGGCTGGGGGACTGCGGTGCTGCAGGGCTGCGGGGCTGCAGGACTGGGGGACTGCGGTGCTGCAGGGCTGCGGGACTGCAGGGCTGGGGGACTGCGGTGCTGCAGGGCTGCGGGGCTGTAGGGCTGGGGGACTGCAGTGCTGCGGGGCTGCAGGGCTGCGGGGCTGCTGGGCTGGGGGACTGCGGTGCTGCAGGGCTGTGGGGCTGCGGTGCTGCAGGGCTGCGGGGCTGCGGTGCTGCAGGGCTGCGGGGCTGCGGGGCTGCGGGGCTGCAGGGCTGTGGGGCTGCGGGGCTGCAGGGCTGGGGGACTGCGGTGCTGCAGGGCTGGGGGACTGCGGTGCTGCAGGGCTGCGGGGCTGCAGGGCTGGGGGACTGCGGTGCTGCAGGGCTGGGGAACTGCGGTGCTGCAGGGCTGTGGGGCTGCGGTGCTGCAGGGCTGTGGGGCTGCAGGGCTGCGGGGCTGCAGGGCTGCGGGGCTGCAGGGTTGGGGGACTGCGGTGCTGCAGGGCTACGGGGCTGCAGGGCTGGGGGACTGCGGTGCTGCAGGGCTGCGGGGCTGCAGGGCTGGGGGACTGCGGTGCTGCAGGGCTGCGGGGCTGCAGGGCTGGGGGACTGCGGTGCTGCAGGGCTGCGGGGCTGCAGGGCTGGGGGACTGCGGTGCTGCAGGGCTGCGGGGCTGCAGAGCTGGGGGACTGCGGTGCTGCAGGGCTGCGGGGCTGCAGGGCTGGGGGACTGCGGTGCTGCAGGGCTTCGGGGCTGCAGGGCTGGGGGACTGCGGTGCTGCAGGGCTGCGGGGCTGCAGGGCTGGGGGACTGCGGTGCTGCAGGGCTGCGGGGCTGCAGGGCTGGGGGACTGCGGTGCTGCAGGGCTGCGGGGCTGCAGGGCTGGGGGACTGCGGTGCTGCAGGGCTGCGGGGCTGCAGGGCTGGGGGACTGCGGTGCTGCAGGGCTGGGGGACTGCGGTGCTGCAGGGCTGCGGGGCTGCAGGGCTGGGGGACTGCGGTGCTGCAGGGCTGCGGTGCTGCAGGGCTGGGGAACTGCGGTGCTGCAGGGCTGTGGGGCTGCGGTGCTGCAGGGCTGTGGGGCTGCGGTGCTGCAGGGCTGGGGGACTGCGGTGCTGCAGGGCTGGGGGACTGCGGTGCTGCAGGGCTGCGGGGCTGCAGGGCTGGGGGACTGCGGTGCTGCAGGGCTGGGGGACTGCGGTGCTGCAGGGCTGTGGGGCTGCAGGGCTGGGGGACTGCGGTGCTGCAGGGCTGCGGTGCTGCAGGACTGTGGGGCTGCAGGGCTGGGGGACTGCGGTGCTGCAGGGCTGGGGGACTGCGGTGCTGCAGGGCTGCGGGGCTGCAGGGCTGGGGGACTGCGGTGCTGCAGGGCTGGGGAACTGCGGTGTTGCAGGGCTGTGGGGCTGCGGTGCTGCAGGGCTGTGGGGCTGCGGTGCTGCAGGGCTGGGGAACTGCGGTGCTGCAGGGCTGGGGGACTGCGGTGCTGCAGGGCTGGGGGACTGCGGTGCTGCAGGGCTGCGGTGCTGCAGGGCTGGGGAACTGCGGTGCTGCAGGGCTGTGGGGCTGCGGTGCTGCAGGGCTGTGGGGCTGCGGTGCTGCAGGGCTGGGGAACTGCGGTGCTGCAGGGCTGTGGGGCTGCGGTGCTGCAGGGCTGTGGGGCTGCGGTGCTGCAGGGCTGCGGTGCTGCGAGGCTGCAGGGCTGC
>JAPQNM010000008.1:1227324-1239824 GCA_029783475.1 Metacarcinus magister
CGGTGTATTCCATGGTGTTAAGAGAAGGAACTGCGTCACAGGGGCGTGGCGAGACCCTTGGCGTCCTAACCCTTCCCTTCCGTAACACCCCTTCCCGTCCTACCCCTTCTCACCCCTTCCCCGTCCTGCCCCGCCCCGCCTCACCCCTTCCCCGTCCCGCCCCGCCTCACCCCGTTCCGCCCCTAGCCTGGTCACTATCATAGAACTGTCTCTTTCTTCTCCTCCCTACTCCTTTCTTCTCTTTCTCCCTCCTCCCTCCTCCCTTCTCCTTCTTACTCCTACCTCTCCCTCCTCCTTCCTTCTCCTCCTCAATCCTCCCCCTTCCTCCTCCCTCCTCCTCCTTCCCTCCTTTGTGAGTGAGGCGCCGCCCACTGTCCTCCTTCCTTCCTTCCTTCCTTCACTCATCCTAAACACCTATAATTATCAGCTTTTTTTCTGTTATTTATCTTTTATCATTCTTTCCTTCCTTCCTCCCTCACGTGCATTGATAATAATAAATAAATGAAATAGAATATATGAATAAATGAATAAATAAATGAATGAATGAATAGATGAATGAATGAATATAAATAAATAAATAAAACTTTCCTTTAGCTGTTTATTGATTCATTGTATGTGTTTATTTATTTTTTACACCTAAAGACAAGCTCAACACACACACACACACACACACACACACACACACACACACACACACACACACACACACACACACCAGTGAAATCTTATCCCCAAAAATGCGTAAAGAGAGAGAGAGAGAGAGAGAGTAAAGGGAAAAAATGTGGCAATCGCTGTAAATTCCTTTCCGCCTCATGTCGTGTCCTTTTTAGGGAAGAACATTGGAAACGAGACTTGTAATATAAAAGACTTGTAACCTTAAGGACTTGTAATATAAAAAACTTGTAACATATAGGATTTTTTCATAGTTTTGTGAGTAAATAAACATAATGAATGGATATATGAAGGGAATGAGATGATTGAAGGAATAAATAAATAAATAAGCAAAAGTGTGTTAGTAATTAAGGAAGAAAGAAGAAATTATATAATGCATTTTCTTCCCCCTCTTATAATTTAGATTGTTAGACTGACTTAGAACAGGAATTAAACGCGTCATGAACAAGTATGAACGAAAATAAATATAATACGAAAAATATATAAAATGTTTGAATAGATAAACATCAAATCAAATTACCTTCATGCCTGGCGTGGGTACTGATTAGTTATATTTCATTATTTAATTCATTTATGTTTTGTTTTGTTTGTGCATATATTTATTTATTTATTTATTTACCTATTTTACTCGTGTAGCTATATTTTCCATTACTTTTATTTGTACCGAAGCTCTATATGTCGTTGTGTGTGTGTGTGTGTGTGTGTGTGTGTGTGTGTGTGTGTCGCTCTCTCCTCCCTCATTTTTTTTTTCATTCTAATACTTCATACCATTTTTTTCCCTCTTCTCACTTTCTTTCTTTCTTTTTTTCTTGACTTTATTCCTCCTCCTCCTCCTTACTTCCTTCCATTTACCGTTTTTTTTTCTTTCTTCCTTCTTTCTCTTTTTTCTTCTTCAAAATTCTGTCTATCTTTATATATCTTAGTGACTTTAATAGTGCTCTCTCTCTCTCTCTCTCTCTCTCTCTCTCTCTCTCTCTCTCTCTCTCTCTCTCTCTCTCTCTCTCTCTCTCTCTCTCTCTCTCTCTTAATTTTCCCTCATTCCTTATCTTTCCTTCCCTTTTCTCTGTCTCCTTTTCCTCTTCTTTCTTCTCTCTCCTCCTTTCATCTGACCTCATCCTCGTTTCCCTCATCCTTCCTCATTATCCCTCCTTCTTCACCTCCTTCCTCTTCCCTCCTCTCCTTCCCCTCCTCCTTCACCACCTCATTTATCCATGCCTTTCGACCCTCATCTCTTTCTCTTCCTCTTTCTTCCTTCGTTTTCTCCACAAACACCAACCACTTCTATCCACTACACCTCCACCTCTACCACCTCTTCCATACCTGTACCTCCTCCACCACGCATCCACCTCCACCTCACCTCTACCACACTTCCACCTCCACCTTCACCTCACAATTAGAGAGTAAAATAAAATCAATTCAAAATACACGAATGAATAATCTTATAAATAATTGCTAAATGAACTCAAAAATTCAATGCATTTATAAGGTTTTCTTTCTTTCTTTCAAATCATTCACTTTTTCATTCATTTTTGTTTTATTTATCGAGTTTGTTTGTGAGTTAAGGGCCATGTGTGTGTGTGTGTGTGTGTGTGTGTGTGTGTGTGTGTGTGTGTGTGTGTGTGTGTGTGTGTGTGTGTGTGTGTGTGTGTGTGTGTGTGAGGCAACCCACGCACTCTTTACTCTTATTTACGGCCGTTCCAGGAAACTTGGCGAGGTAAATTGAGGTGTTTTTTCAGTAACTTTCCGTCTTTATGTATTTTTAACCATGTTCATGTATTTTATGTATCATGTGGCTTTCAAGTTTTTTTTTGAAAGTTTTTTTTTGTATTTATTTATTGTGTTCATGTTTTTTTTTTATATATTTATTTATTGTGTTCATGTTTATTTTTTTCCCCTAATTACTGTATTTTTGTTCATTATTTTTTTCTCTCCCATTTCATGTATTTTGAGTTTGTTTTTCTTTCTTTACATTATGTTCCTTTGTATTTGTATTAATGCTTTCTATTCTATTATTATTATTATTATTATTATTATTATTATTATGATCATTATTATTAGCATCTTTTCCAATATTATTTTTTTCTTCTTAACATAATTCAAATTTTTTCTATATTACGTTAACTTGTCTTGATAATTTCTTTTCTTCAGTCTTCCCTTTCACCTTCCCTTTCCTCATTTTCTTCACTTACCCTAAACCTTCCATTCTTACCTATAAATCTTACCTCTGTCACCCTTCCACCCTGTCCTTCCTTAGTATAGTCTCCCCATACAGCCATTCTCTCCCCTCACTCCCATTATTCTCCCCTCACTTCATTTACCTCCTTTTACTCACCCATTCTCTCCCCTCACACCCTTTCTTCCCTATTTTCTCCTCTTACCTCATTTCTACCCTCTTCTCCATCCTTCTTCCCTCGTTCCCATTCTCTCTCCTTACCCCATTTTCTTTCCTCTCACCCCCATTTTCCCCTCCCCATTCTCTCCCCTCACCTCCAACACACCATTTCCGCCCACCCCATCCCTACCACACCCCCCCAACCGTCCCTGAAATCCCTCCACCAATCCCTAACATCACTCCTCTCCCCCCTCTCTTCCCCCAACATGTCCTCCCCTCCTCCCCTCCCCCCTCCTTCACCACCAGCTGCCCCTACCGTTCCCCTTTAACTGTCGTGGTCTATTAATCATAAGAACTCAGCCTGATCGATGCCCTCACGCCTTCCAACGCCCCCCGGCCCCCCTCCCGCCCCCCATTGCCCCCTGAAAGCCTACCAACGCCACATAACCCATGGCTGTGTGCTCCTTAACGTCTCTCTCTCTCTCTCTCTCTCTCTCTCTCTCTCTCTCTCTCTCTCTCTCTCTCTCTCTCTCTCTCTCTCTCTGTGTCCCCATTAATCTGTTTCCAATTCCATATTTCCGATAGATGGAGGGAAAAAAATTGTACTAAATCATTATCGATACATGATTTTGGTCTAGTAATGGAAATAAAAGGGGAAATAAAAGGGGAAAAAAAGGTGAGGAAAAAAAGGAAAAAAAGTTAGAAATAGCACAAGGTTCTCTGGTGGTCTTCATATGCAACACTTGACTTGCTTCTCGTCACCACCACCACGACAAACAATAGAACTCTCTCTCTCTCTCTCTCTCTCTCTCTCTCTCTCTCTCTCTCTCTCTCTCTCTCTCTCTCTCTCTCTCTCTCTCTCTTGGTGAAGCTGCAAAACCTTCAGTCAATTCACGCCTCTGTGCAATACGTGTATCATACCTCCTCCTCCTCTTCTTCCTCCTCCTCCTCCTCCTCCTCCTCCTCCTCCTCCTTCTCCTCCTTATTTTCTTCCTCTTTAGTCACTGCCTCAGCTTGTCTATCTATTCCACCTCTGCTTTTATCTCCTCCTCTTCCTCCTCTTCTTCTTCCTCTTCCTCCTCCTCCTCCTCCTCCTCCTCTGCTTACGTCACGCCTCCTTTATTTATTTACCATTACAGGAGGAGAGAGGAGAAAAACAGCACCAACAAAGAAAACACACAAAAAAAAATGAGGGGAAAGGAAGGGAAGGAAGACCTCAGCCTCCCGAGGGAAACTAAGACGAGAAAAATAACTAAGTGCGTCCCCCATTTACTCCTCCTCATTTTTCCCATTTTTTTCCCCTTTACTTATTTTCCCCTCACCTATTTTTCCCTTTTTGTACCCGTTGAGACACTTTTTTAGACATTTTTTCATTTCAAGGGATGAGAGAGAGAGAGAGAGAGAGAGAGAGAGAGAGAGAGAGAGAGAGAGAGAGAGAGAGAGAGAGCAAAGGAGAGAGATATCCTGAATTTCGCTGAGAGGGAAGAGAGATAATATAGTCTGGATGGCAAGTTAGTTTGGATTAGGGTGTGTGTGTGTGTGTGTGTGTGTGTGTGTGTGTGTGTGTGTGTGTGTGTGTGTGTGTGTGTGTGTGTGTATGTGTGTGTGTAGACTGTTAATGCAGCCAAACATCAACTTATAATACTCTCTCTCTCTCTCTCTCTCTCTCTCTCTCTCTCTCTCTCTCTCTCTCTCTCTCTCTCTCTCTCTCTCAATAGCTTTTTTCTCTAGTTTACTTTCATAGTGACTTTCTTTCTATATTATTTCCATTTTCAATAACTTTTTTCTTCTATAATCTTTCTCCCTTTTTTTCCTTTTTTTTCCATCCTCCAAGAGTTTATTCCCTTCCTTTTTTCCTCTTCTCCTCTTCTCTTTTCTTCCTCTCTCCTATACCTTCGCTTCTCTAGGCCATTATTCACTCATCACATCTCTTTACCCTTCTTCTTCTTCCTCCTCCTCCTCCTCTTCCTCCTTCGGCTGGAGGGAAGGGTGTGTGTAGCCTTCCCCTTTATTGTTCTTTTGTCTCTATCAAGTAGATATTTTTTTTCTACATTAAAAGGGTACTGGCTAAGGAAAAACAAAAATACGTTGAAAAAAAAAAATCCCGCTTATCGCCAGACCCTGTAAAGAGGACAGTAGGAGAAAGGAAGCAAGGGGTGGAGGTCCAGTTAACATTAGAGGTGTGTAGCTAAACAGACAGCCTCGTTAGGTCCAGTAAGACTGTTGCTGTCTGTTCTTCCTTTGTACTCCCTCCTCCTCCTCCTCCTCCTCCATGATGCACTACTGATGAGGTTATGATGACTCTTCCTCTTAACAACCTTTTCTACGCCCACCTCTCTCTCTCTCTCTCTCTCTCATGTCACCCTAAGTTAAGCCAAAAATCACCTTCTATCCTCCCTCCATTCCTTCCTTCCTTCCTTCCTTCCTTCCTTCCTTCGAGGTATAAATTCAACAGAAATGAGAAACTTTTTGAATCTCCGTAAAGAACTTCTGTTGCATAAGTTTTGTCGCCCCCCCCTCACCCCCCCTCACCCCCCCACCCCTACTCACCCCCCACCCCTACCCTTTGATGCTGAAAGGGAGGGAGGTAGAAAGGGAGGCAGTGAAAGGGAAGGAAAGGGAAAGGGTTGAATTTTTGATAAGTCATCTAACCACCAGGTACGTTCTCTCTTTTTCTTTTTTTTTGCTCTCTCTCTCTTCTCTTCTTCTCTCTCTGCTCTTCTCTCTCTCTCTCTCTCTCTCTCTCTCTCTCTCTCTCTTTTGGTGTATCTTTCTTCACTATTGACTTTGAACATGTGTGTGTGTGTGTGTGTGTGTGTGTGTGTGTGTGTGTGTGTGTGTGTGTGTGTGTGTGTGTGTGTGTGTGTGTGTGTGTGTGGCGTGTGGTGTGTGTGTGTGTGTATCGACTTCCCCCTAATGAGTCTTTACCTGGCTCTAATTAGCGACTCTACCTTTACCTTTCATCCCCGCGGCCCAATTAGTTCTTTAGAAGCACACCTGACGTGGAATCATCACTCACTCCCTCACTCACTTACCTGCCGATACAGGTGTTCAGCCTGCCACCACCACCACCACCACCACCACCACCACCACCACCACCACCACCACCACCACCACCTCTCACTTCGCTTACCTGGGAAAAGAGAAAAAAAATAATTGTAAGTATATAATAATGTAGAATTGAAGACAAGAGATAAGGTATTGTCGACAGCTAAGGAAACACACTAGATAGAGATAGATAGATAGATAGATAGATACATAGATAAAGCTTGATAGATTGATATATGATAGATAGATACATACATACATAGATAAATAGATTGATGGATGGTTATATAGATAGATAGATAAATAAATAAATTGAAATAGATAGATAGATAGATGGATAGATACATACACAAATTTTACTGCACTTTCCTCAAGAATTTCGCAAAAGTTTATAAGAATCTAAACATTAAAGTTAGTTATTATAAATTTAAGAGAGTTTGAAAGTGAATGTTATGAATGTTTTTTTGGTTTTTTTAAGAGGGCGTTACTTACTCATTAATCTACTAAATTATTGTTATTATTATTATTATTATTATTATTTTATTTTTATTATTAGTCATCTTTCTTCCTTGCAAACATTACCATTTTCTATATAAACTTCTTTTTCTTTCTTTCTATGCATTTTCAGTTTTCTATTCTTCCTTCTACGTCATTTATCAATTTATCTTTATTTATCTATCTCCTTTTGTCTTTATCTTTTCCCTTTTATTCCTCTCTCTCTCTCTCTCTCTCTCTCTCTCTCTCTCTCTCTCTCTCTCTCTCTCTCTCTCTCTCTCTCTCTCTCTCTCTCTCATTCCTTCCCTTTCTCCCTTTACTATCACACCTTTTCATCCCTTTTCCTCACCCTTTATTGTTTACTTTCACACCTTCCCTTCCTCCATCCCCCTTCCCCCCCCCCTTCATTCCCCTCCCTTGCCTGGCCTCCCCATCTGCAAGGGAATGCCGGTTAAGGGGGGAGAAAGGGGGAAGGAGGGAAGGGGGAAGAGGGGAAGGGAGGAAGGGGAATCAATGCAATGGTTTATGTAGAAGATCCATTATTCATCTTAGTCTACCCTACATTGAAGGGAAGGGAAGGGAAGGGAAGGGAAGGGGAAGTAGAAGTAGAAGGATGATAACTGAACTAAATTGAGCGAGGAAGGGGAAGGGGAAGGGGAAAAGGAAGGGGAAGGGGAAGGGGAAGAGGGATGGTGACTGGACACTCTTTTGGTGCCTTTGGTCAGTTTTTCCCCCTCCTCTTCCTCTTCTTCTTCTTCCTCTTTCTCTTTCTCCTTCCCTTTTCTTCCTCCTTTCTCATTCTCCTCTTCTTCATCTTTCTCCTTCCCTGTTCTTTTTCTTATTTTCTCTTTCTCCTCTTCTATCTCTTTCTCATTTCCTTTTCTTCCTCTTTTTATTCTTCCTTTTTCTCCTTCTCTTTTCCTCCTCCTTTCGTATTTCCTTGTGTCAGTATTTTCTTTTTTTCTTTTTCTTAATCTACATCTGTCTACGCACACTATCTATCTGCCTATCTATTTTCCAACCTGTCTTTCTGTATACATCTATCTACTTATCAATTTCCTTATCTTCCTTATCTTCTTATCTCCCATCTATTATCTCCTTACCTCTTCATCTTCCTCCATCTACTTATACACGCGTTCAAGTGTGTCTTAGCGTCTCTCACAGCAGCACAGCAGACTAACAACACAGCAGAACAACATAATAGCAACGCAGCAGAACAACAAAACAGCAGAACAGCAACACAACAGGATAGCAACATAACAGAACAGCACCACATTAAAACAGCAGAACAGAAACACAACAGAACGACAGCAACACAGCAGCCACCACACAGACACCTCACAGCACTACTTAAGATAACTTGATAACTTGAAAACATTGGGATTTACGTAAAAAAAAGTATATAATATTAAAAAAAGAGCAGGAGACGCCCGTTTTTTTTTGAGTGTAGTGAAATGGAATTGGAATGTAATTATAGATGTAGGAGTGGGAAAGAGGGTTAAGAAGAGACAACAGGGAAGAAGATAAAGAAGAATAGCAGGAAGGATGGAAGAGAGAGAGAGAGAGAGAGAGAGAGAGAGAGAGAGAGAGAGAGAGAGAGAGAGAGAGAGAGAGAGAGAGAGAGAGAGAGAGATAGTAATCAAGGAAATAAAGATCCTTATACAATCTTTATATATCTCATGATCTTAAGTGTGTGTGTGTGTGTGTGTGTGTGTGTGTGTGTGTGTGTGTGTGTGTGTGTGTGTGCGTGTGTGTGTGTGTATACCTACACCCCATTCCCTTTATATTAGAGTCTTCTTTGATGATTGTTTCTCTAATACAAGGTAGGAATTGTAAGACAAGATTGAGTTTTCTTATGTCTTATTTGTTGATACAGACTGATTGATATGATGTGCCGAGAGAGGTTTGAGTTGAAGTCGTGACTGAGAGGACCGAATGACTGATCTCGCCAGAGTCTGAAGGTGATCTGATTTTGATCTGATAGCAGCCTGGATAGAGGGATGAAGGACCTCTATCCAGACTGACTGCTTGCCGTGAACTGATGAGTGACAGAGAACTTTGACTGGGGCGAGGGATGAAGGATAAGGAGTGATATCCACAGTTCGTGAACACCTGCGTGAAAGGTGATATAGGACTCTAGGGAGTTTTGAGAAAACATGAACCTGTTAATCCGATAATTGGAAGGGTCGCCATCTCCTGGGATTAAGACTAGGCCAGGTGCAGGGATGTATCAACTTTCTCTCTCTCGCGGCTTCTAATACAGAGGATTATAACTACTATTTATAGATAGAATGATACAATGCTTCTCCCCTTGGAAACATACGTCCTCGTATGTTAAGAAAAGACAGAGGGGGAATGTTGAAAATGAAGTTGTTTGGAATTATACAATGCAACAAACAACACATGAATAAGAATACATAGAATTGAACATGAATATACATATATATACATGTAGAAAACGACACAGGAAACATACATACATATATATGTAGAAAATGACACGGAAATATGATATGAGCATTTACACGAATTTGAATTGATACGATGAATACGTGATACAGCTGAATAGCAAGATCTATTTACACGAATTTGAATAGAAGGTACATAGACATGGGAGCGGATGACAGCGCTTCCCTGAGAATGAAGGATTAAGAAATACCTAATTTCGTGAAGATGCACTTGATGTGGAGGCTGCAGATATATTAGGGATCACGTCCGTTGAGGAAAGGTGTCTGAGAGATGACACGTTCAGCCAAAGAGGGAGAGGGTGATGATGATCCGTGATGATTTGAGTAGTGATCCACACGATATTGTGGAAGGAATCAGCTGGAGTGGAAGATGAGTGTCCCACTTGAGCTGGCTCCCTGAAGGCAACACGAGTAGAGGTACTGAATGACTGCTTCTACTCTAGCTAGCTTGATTTGAACTCACTTGATGTGGAGGAGGCAGGGGGAAGGACTTCCACTTTGATTGACTGCCTGAAGAGACTGATGAGGAGGCAGGGGAAAGTACTTCCACTTGCTGACTGCCTGAAGAGACTGATGAGGAGGCAGGGGGAAGTACTTCCACTTGCTGACTGCCTGAAGAGACTGATGAGGAGGCAGGGGAAAGTACTTCCACTTGCTGACTGCCTGAAGAGACTGATGAGGAGGCAGGGGGAAAGTACTTCCACTTGCTGACTGCCTGAAGAGGATACAGCCCCGAGTGGAGGAATGAGGGGCCTCCACACGGACTGGTTACTTGAAGTAGACGATGCATTTTGAGGGAGAGAGGGTTCCCGATGATCCGTGATGATTTGATTATGTCGACGTCGAGACGGACAGGAACAGGCAATGATACTCACTCCGGTAGACTCACTTGAGCGGAGACTACTGCAGAAGGGGCGACGAAGGGTCGTAACTTCAGAGACGCAGACGAGGAATGCCAGGGGCGATGAAGTGCACGCGATGATAGCGCTCTGTGACGGGTGGGCGTGCGGTGATGGCACGCTCTTGATCTGGGAAGACTTGGGTACTTTTGTCGCTTAGAAGGACATCATCCCACCTGGTGCCACCCAGTATTTTAGAATCGTTTTGATGATTCTGTTCTTCATTCCAAGGCAAGGAATGGTAAGACAATGTTGATAATTCTTGAGATCTTGATTTGTTTTATACCGATTGATTGTTATGAAGCCGAGAGAGGTTTTGTGTTGAAAATGACTGAGAGGACCGAATGACTTATCTCGCCAGAGTCTGAAGGTGATCTGATTTTGATCTGATAGCAGCCTGGATAGAGGGATGAAGGACCTCTATCCAGACTGACTGCTTGCCGTGAACTGATGAGTGACAGAGAACCTTGACTGGGGCGAGGGATGAAGGATAAGGAGTGATATCCACAGTTCGTGAACACCTGCGTGAAAGGTGATATAGGACTCTAGGGAGTTTTGAGAAAACATGAACCTGTTAATCCGATAATTGGAAGGGTCGCCATCTCCTGGGATTAAGACTAGGCCAGGTGCAGGGATGTATCAACTTTCTCTCTCTCGCGGCTTCTAATACAGAGGATTATAACTACTATTTATAGATAGAATGATACACCTTCCTTAGCCTTTATAACCAGTACACAACACCCTAACACACGCCTACACACCCATTTGAGCCACGCCCATCTTAGCCACGCCCATCTAAGCCACGCCCATCCTAGACACGCCCACACACACACTTTGCAAAACACACGCCCCTCTAGACGACATAACGCCCCCCCTGCCCTCCGAAGAAAAGATGAAGAAAAAAAAAGAAAAAAATAAGAAGCAAGAAGATGAAAAATAAGAATAGAAAAAGAAAATAAATATATATAAAGTAAAAAGAAAATAAATATAAATATAAACAAAATAACAATATAAGTCACTAAAAGGAAAACAATGAAGAACAAAAAAAAAACAAGGACTAAAAAACTAAAAAAATAATAATAATAATAAATCAAGAACTTCAAGCAATACAACAACACATCCAACAAACAAACACACACACAAAACAAACAAACAACAAACAAACAAACAAACAAACAACAAACAAACAAAACAACAAACACAAAAACAACAAACAAAGGGGCACGGCAGGAGGGCCAGCTCTCCGGATGCCTAATTTATCAGGCCTACGCGAGGCTCTTGGGAAAACCTTAATATAAGAAAATTATGCCCTTAGGCCTAGGAATTTGAGGGCCTGAGGGAGTGAAAGGATCTGTGTGTTTGGAGGAGGAGGAGGAGGAGGAGGAGGAGGAGGAGGAGGAGGAGGAGGAGGAGGAGAGAAAAGTTAGGTGAAAAAACGTATTCAAGGAGGGATGGAAGAGTAAGGAAGGAAGAGAGGAAGGGAGGAAAGAGGAAGGATTAGGAAGGAAGGAGGAAGGAAAGGAGTAAGGAAGGAAGGAAGGGAGGCAAGAGGAAGACAAGAGGAAAGTGGAGAGAAAAAAACAAAGTAGAAACCTGAAAAAATAACCTGGAGAGAGAGGAAAAAATGAAGGAGGAAGGAAGGAAGGAGAGAAGGAAGGATTGAAAGAAGAAAGAAAGCAAGGGAAAAAAACGGAAAGGTTGAGTAAGAATATAGATAATGAAGGAAGGAAGGAAGGAATGAATGAATGATGAATGATGAAGGAATGAAGGAATGAATGAAGGAAGGAAGGAAGGAAGGAAAGAAGGAAGAAGAAATGAATGAAGGAAGGAAGGAAGGAAAGAAGGGCACGTCAACCTCATCCTCAATAAATGGTTCCCTTGGGCTTATACAAATTCCTAAATCGACACACACACACACACACACACACACACACACACACACACACACACACACACACACACACACACACACACACACACACACACACACTACAAGGGAAGTAAATACAAACAATAATGAAAGAAAGAGAAAAAAAGAAACGGAAGGAAATTAATGACGAGGAGGAAAAAACGGGGAAAAAAATAAGATAATAAATAAATATACAAAATATAAAAACAGCAATTAAAAATTAATATATATAAAACAAACAACGAAAAAACAAACAAATAAACAAAAGACCATCGCACATAAGCCATTTTTCATTAGAGGGAAAAAAAGTGGGAAGGGAAAAAAAGGAAAATGGGGAAAAAATTATGAACCGTTCTTTGTAAAATATGATGTAGAGTTTATCCCACAGATGTCTGAAATGGATCTCTCTCTCTCTCTCTCTCTCTCTCTCTCTCTCTCTCTCTCTCTCTCTCTCTCTCTCTCTCTCTCTCTCTCTCTCTCTCTCTCTCTTTCTCTAATCTAACATGTAAATCACTGTCTCTATTTTATTTTCAACTTGAAGGTTAAATTCAAGTTATGTAAATTTTCCTTCTTTCCTTCTCTTTATTATTTATCTCTCTCTCATGCTCCTCTCTCTCTCTCTCTCTCTCTCTCTCTCTCTCTCTCTCTCTCTCTCTTTATTCCTAGTGTAATATATT
>JAPQNM010000008.1:1242324-1244824 GCA_029783475.1 Metacarcinus magister
GATAAGAAGGACCAGAGAATAGAGAGTGAGAAAGAGAGACGAGGGAAGAAAGACAAAAAAAGGTGAAAAGTAAAGAATAGGAAGAATAAAAGAGGGGAAAAAACATGATAAAACAAGGAAAATACATAGAGGAGGAGGAAATAAAGCATAGTAGAGGAGGAAAAAGGAAAAGAGAAAGAGAGTGAGGAGGAAAAGGTGAAATGGAAGGAAGGAAAGAGGGAGCGAGGGATGGAGAGGAAAGCAAATAGAGGGAGAGGAAAGAAAGGAGGTGAGAGGAGAGGTCAAGAGGTCAATATAAACACAGCCCCTCCTCTTGACCCTCCTCCACTTCCTCTTCCTCTTCCTTATTCTTCCATTTCCTGTAATCTTATTGCTTTTATCATGTTCTTTATTTATTTTCCATTCTTTGTGTTTTGAGAGAGAGAGAGAGAGAGAGAGAGAGAGAGAGAGAGAGAGAGAGAGAGAGAGAGAGAGAGAGAGAGAGAGAGAGAGAGAGAGAGAGAGAGAGAATGTATAGCTTTTTGACAGTCCTATCCCCTTTCCTCTCTCCTTTCCCTTCCTCTCTTCTCCTCTTCTCCTCTCCTCTCCTCTCCTTCCCTCTCCCTCACCTTCCTTCCCCTTTCCCCTCACTTCCCCTTCTCTTTACCCCTTAAATGATCTTGTTACGACCAATCTTTCTTCGTTCACCCCTTCCCCCCCCCTTCCTTCTACTTCCCCTCA
The DNA here is from genome assembly GCA_029783475.1 of Metacarcinus magister. Classification (NCBI taxonomy): domain Eukaryota; kingdom Metazoa; phylum Arthropoda; class Malacostraca; order Decapoda; family Cancridae; genus Metacarcinus; species Metacarcinus magister. The sequence goes on from JAPQNM010000008.1 coordinate 1,243,045, forward strand.
GTATCTACCCCTTTCATTCCCTTACCTTACTTCCCCTCACTTCACCCTTACTAACCCTTTATCTTACTTATTGTACTGTTATTTCTCTTTTTACATCTATTTATTGTCATTTATTACCTTCTATCTCTCCCTATTTCCCTATTTTCCTTTCTCAATTTCTTCCTTCCTTTCTTTTTTTTTCCTTCCTTCCTTTCTTTCTTCCTTCCTTCCTTCTTTTCTTTCTTCCTTCCTTCTTTGCTTCCTTTCTTTTTTCCTTCCTTCCTCCTTTTCTTTGCTTCCTTCTTCTTCTTTCCTTCCTTCCTTCCTTTTCTTTCTTCCTTCCTTCTTTTCTTCCTCTCTTTCTTCCTTCTTTCCTTCCTTCCTTCCTTCCTTCATCACTACAAGCAAAGTTAAAGAAAACGGTATACGTGATTTTTTTTTTATAGTTTTTCATCTGGTGCTTTCAATTTTTTTTTTTTTTTTTCTGATCCTTATTATATATATTTTCTTTCGTTTTAGTTTTTTTTTCCAGTCTCTCTTTAAAACTTTCTGATTCCTTCCTCTCCTTTTTTTTCTTTATTGTCAATTACGCTTTTTATTTTTTATCAATATAGTTATTATTCCGTTGTTTTCGTGTTTTGAACTGCACCACCACCACCACCACCACCACCACCACCATCACCCCAAGAATATTTCCTCTCCTCCTCCTCCTCCTCCTCCTCCTCCTCCTCCATCCTTCTACGTGTTGAGTGCCAAATAAACTCAGTCCTTTCCAGCTTCCCTCCTCCTCCTCCTCCTCCTCCTCCTCCTCAGACTTACTCCTGAAGGCTGGACTCTCGAAGAAGAAATTTATTTCCTTCTCCTCGCGACACACACACACCACACACACCACACACACACACACACCACACACACACACACACACACGATATTCCTTCCAGGCAAATCCTCTACTATTATTTCCTCTTCCTCTTCTTCCTACTCTTACTCCTCGTCCTCCTCCTCCTTCTTTTCTTCTGCTTCTTCTTCTTTTACTTCTACTTTTACTATTACTTCCTCCTCTTCCTCTTCTTCTTCTTCTTCCTCCTCATCCTCCTCCCCTTCCTCTTCCTCCTCCTCTTCCTTCGGCACTCAGGCACTTGGCTCCTAATCTACATACATCGTGCCTTCGCCACACAACTCAACGTCCCCTCAGGCTCCCTCCCTCTCTATTCCCTCCTTCCCTCCTTCCCTCCTCCCCTCCTTCCCTTCTCTCCTTCTTCCCTCCTTCGCCAGTAATCTTATTCTCGTGCCACACAAACTTCTGCAGGATATTGGGAATCTGGCGGCGGCGGCGGCGGCGGCGGCGGCGGCGGTGGTGGTGGTGGTGGTGGTGGTGGTGGTGGTGGTGGTGGTGGTGGTGGTGGTGGTGGTGGTGGTGGAGGCGTGACTTAGCGGTGGTGGGTGAGGGAGTGCCAGGAATGAGGGCCACAGAGGCTCTATTGTACTTGGGAGGAGGAGGAGGAGGAGGAGGAGGAGGAGGAGGAGGAGGAGGAGGAGGAGGAGGAGGAGGAGGAGGAGAATAGGGAGATAGACAACTAGGACGAGGATGAAGGTTAGGTTAAGGAGGACGAGGAGAAGGAAAGGGAAGGAAGGGGAAGGATGAAGGGAAGGGAAGAAGGGACTCGTTACTGACACTCTTACTCTTGCATGACACCGCCTCGGCCTCTTCGGGGGGTGTGGGGGGGAAGGGGAATGGGGGGAATGGGGGAATGGGGAATAGGGGGGAAAGGGGGGCGGGGGGGCGGGTGTGTGTTCCGCC
>JAPQNM010000008.1:1249824-1257324 GCA_029783475.1 Metacarcinus magister
CGTCTTGTTATATTTGATCGATCAAAAGTAATGTAATCTTCTACATTGATATTATCGAATCCTTTGATTATCTTGAACATTTCAATTAAATCCCCTCGCATCCTTCGTTTTTCTAGGCTGAATAAGTTTAGTTCTTTAAGTCTTTCTTCATAAGGTTTATTTTTCAGCCTTGGAATCATTTTTGTTATTCTTCGCTGGACTCTTTCCAGTTTGTCAATGTCCTTTCTGTAATATGGGGACCAAAACTGTACGCAATACTCAAGATGGGGTCGTACTAGTGAATTATGCAGTTTTAATATGACTTTTTCTGATTTATTTTCGAAAGTACGCCCAATAAAGCAGACCAATCTGTTAGCAGTTTTAACTACCTCTGAACAATGTTGACTGGGTTTTAAATCGTTTGAAATTGTGATTCCCAGATCTTTTTCTTTGTTTACTGTAGAAAGTGATTTACCATTCATTGAGTACTGAACGTGATCATTATTTCTTCCGATGTGTAGTACCTTGCATTTTTCAACGTTAAATTTCATTTGCCATTTATTGGCCCAAGACGTTAGTCGATCTAGGTCTGATTGTAAGACTTCTCTGTCAATTGTCGTAGTTACTTTGCTGAGAATTTTCGTATCGTCAGCGAATTTCGATATTTTGCAAGTGATCCCATCATCTATGTCATTAACATATATCAAAAATAAGACAGGACCAAGCACTGAGCCTTGTGGTACGCCACTTTTAACGTAGGAGGAGGAGGAGGAGGAGGAGGAGGAGGAGGAGGAGGAGATTTCTTATATATTTTTTTCCCTCCTATGTGGTGAAAGAAATTCTTGTTGCGCCGAAAGAATAACAAATGAAGAACGTCTCAAACACGGCCCTCTAGCGGCACCACGAGGAGGTAAGAGGATCAGGCTGAAGGAAGAGGAGGAGGAGGAGGAGGAGGAGGAGGAGGAGGAGGAGGAGGAGGAGGAGTGATGTGCCACAATAAGCAGGAAGCCTCACACATTTATTCCTTATTCTCTTCTATTCCTCCTCCTCCTCCTCCTCCTCCTCCTCCTCCTCCTCCTCCTGCTGGTGTTCTTCTGGGGTCCACACACCTGCTCACAACACTCCAGGACATTTTCCATTCTTCCACCTGTCACGCTGACCGGCGGGGCACTCACTCCACTCACCCACTCACTCTCTCTCTCTCTCTCTCTCTCTCTCTCTCTCTCTCTCTCTCTCTCTCTCTCTCTCTCTCTCTCTCTCTCTCTCTCTCTCTCTCTCTCTCTCTCTCTCTCTCTCTCTCTGTACCTCATCGGCATTGCAAGGAAGGAATGAGAAAGTTGAGATACAGACACAAGACTAGTACAGTACATGGGTTACAAGGACGGTGTGTGTGTGTGTGTGTGTGTGTGTGTGTGTGTGTGTGTGTGTGTGTGTGTGTGTGTGTGTGTGTGTGTGTGTGTGTTACAGTATCTTACTTCACCCTTTAAATTCTTTCTTCCTCCCTTTTCTTCCCTTTTATTTTGAAGTTAATTTTAAGGGTTGTGTTAAGGGGGGTCTCTCTCTCTCTCTCTCTCTCTCTCTCTCTCTCTCTCTCTCTCTCTCTCTCTCTCTCTCTCTCTCTCTCTCTCTCTCTCTCTCATAATTCTTTTTCACAGAGAAAAAAAAGAGGAGATAATATTCTTCTCTTGTTGATTAGCTAACCACACACACACACACACACACACACACACACACACACACACACACACACACACACACACACACACACGTCATTACACATGCTTATCGTTATATCACTAAATTAAGCTTCTCCCCCACCACCACCACCACCTCCACCACCACCACCACCACCTCCACCACCACCACCACCACCACCACCACCACCACCACCACCACCGCTACCACAATTCGCGTAATCAATCCATCTGGTTGAGGTTGGGGTGTGGTGGGATGTGGTGGGGGAAGCAAGGAGGGATAATAGGTAAGGGGAGGAATGGGGAAGGGGAGAGGGAGGGAGAGAGGGGAAGTTAATGGAAAACAAGTGAGGGAGGGAGAGAGGGAGGGTGTACACAACGAAAAGAGAGAGAGAGAGAGAGAGAGAGAGAGAGAGAGAGAGAGAGAGAGAGAGAGAGAGAGAGAGAGAGAGAGAGAGAGAGAGAGAGAGAGAGAGAGAGAGAGAGAGAGAGAGAGAGAGAGAGAGAGAGAGATATGCCTTGAGTGAAGTAGATAAAAGAAGAATAACAGGAGGAGGAGGAGGAGGAGGAGGAGGAGGAGGAGGAGAAGGAAATAAGATGTTTGAAGTGGAAGGAGGAGGTAGTAGGAGGCATTAGGATGTGTTAGAGGGTGTCAAAGTGTGTTAATGAGTGCTAGGTGTGCTGAGGGTGTGTCAGGGTGTGCTAAAAGGGTGTAAGCATGAATCAGGGTGTGCTAGGGTGAGTTAGTATGAATCCAATTGTGTCAGGGTGAATCAGGGTGAGCCAGTGTGTATCAAAGTGAACTAGAGCGTGCCAGGGTGTGCCAAAATGTGTCAGGGTGAGCCAGGGTGAGTGCCAGGGTGTGCCAGTGCCTCTACAGGAAGGTACTCGTTGTCAGTGCCATCGACCAGGCAATTGTTACATCCGCTGGCACCTTCCCGCCCTTCTACGCAGCGGGAGGAGACGGGGGGGCGGGGGGCAAGGGGAGGAGAGAGGGAAGGGGAGAGGGATAAGGGAAGGGTAGGGGAGGGAAGGGTAGGGGAGGGAAGGGGTAGAGGGAGGACAAGGAGGAAGAGGTAAGGGGAGAGAAGGTAGGAAGAATGGAGGGAGAAGGTAGATAAGGAAGGGGAGAGGGTTGACAGGGAGGGAGGGAGGGAGATAAAGGAGAGTGAGAGGTAAAAATCTAACTCTGAAGAAGAAGAAGAAGAAGAAGAAGAAGAAGAAGAAGAAGAAGAAGAAGAAGAAGAAGAAGAAGAAGAAGAAGAAGAAGAAGAAGAAGAAGAAGAAGAAGAAGAAGAAGACGACGAGAAGAACAACCATAACAACAACAACAATGACTCTCTCTCTCTCTCTCTCTCTCTCTCTCTCTCATCTACTCTCTCCTATCCATTACCTATTCAGTCATCTTTAAATACCTCAATGATAAATAAATAATAAATAAATAAATAAATAAATACACAAACAAGGCACTCTATTATTCTTGATTATTATTCATCATTATTCATTCTTCGTCTTTATTTACTATTTATTCACTGTTATTCATTTTTCATTCAGTTTCCCTCGCCCTAAAAAAAGGTCTGAGTGAATTATATATTATGAATGATTTAAATAAAGATGATGATTATATTTGCTTGATTAATTCATTTATTTTTGTATAATTTATATATTGACTTGTATTATTCACCTACATTTTATTTTTTTTTGTACCAATATGCAGTTTGTGTGAGGCCAAAGAAATAAGACAAAAAAAGGGGAAAAAAAAACAATAATAATAATAATGAATAATACGTAAGCTATCTAAATGTATAAAAAAATAAATAAACAAATGAAAAAATAACCTTAACCTTGAATTGATCGTCTAAACAAACACATCAAAACACCTTTATTTCCCCCTTCCATACTTAATTTCCCCTTCCATACTTAATTTCCCCTTCCATACTTAATTTCCCCTTCCATACTTTATTCCCCCCTAGTGCTTTGTTTTCCGCTGGTTTGAGGCGACCTTGCAAGTGGGTCATTATTACTAAGGGGGGGGAGGGAAAGAGGGAGAGGAAGGGGGAGGGGGGATGGAGGGGATGGAGGGAAGGAGGAAGGGAGAGAAAATGAGATGAGAAATTCGGTTGAAATGTTTTTGGGGAAGGAATAATGGAAGGAGTGAGGGCGGGAGGGAGGGAGGGAGGGAGGGAGGGAGGGAGGGAGGGAGGGAGGGAGGGAGGAAACAAGGAAGAGAAGGAGGGAGAGGTGAAAAGGAATAAATGGAGATGAAGAAAAAGGAGATAATTAAAGAAAGAGATGTATGAAAGGAAAATATAATGAAAGAAGGAAGGAAAGAAAGAAGGAAAGAAGGAAGGAAGGAAGGAAGGAAGGAAGGAAGGAAGGAACTAAGAAGGATGTAAATGAAATAATAGATGAAGGGATGGAAAGGGAGGAAAGGCAAAAAAGTAAAGAGAGAGAGAGAGAGAGAGAGAGAGAGAGAGAGAGAGAGAGAGGAGAGAGAGAGAGAGAGAGAGAGAGAGAGAGAGAGAGAGAGAGAGAGAGAGAGAGAGAGAGAGAGAGAGAGGGTGTACACAGCAACAAGTGAAGCGAGACGAGAGGGAGGGAAGGAAGGGAGGGAAGAGAAGGAAGGGAGGGAAGGGAGGGAAGGGAGGGAAGAGAGGGAAGGGAGGGAATAGGGAGGAAAAAAAGGAATCCAGGAAGGGCAAGAAAAACTTTTATCTTCCTTCTTCCTTAATTATCCTTCCTTCCTTCCTTCCTTCCTTCCTTCCTTCCTTCCTTCATTCATTCCTTCTTTTCATTCTGTTTATCTGGTTTCTCTCCTTTCCTTCCTTCCATCTATACATCCCTCCCTCCTTACTCTCTTTCTTCTCCATCTCTTTTTCTCTCCTCTCTTCCTTTCTCCCTGTCTCCTTCTTCATTCTCCTTTCTTCATTCTTTCTCCTCGTCTCTCTTTCTTCCTTACATCTGTTCTTTCTTCATTCTTTCCTCCATTCCTTCAAATTGTTCGTCTCTCAATTTCTATTAACATTATTTAATCTCTCTCTCTCTCTCTCTCTCTCTCTCTCTCTCTCTCTCTCTCTCTCTCTCTCTCTCTCTCTCTCTCTCTCTCTCTCTCTCTCTCTCTCTCTCTCTCTCTCTCTTAATCTTACTTATATTTCTCTAACCTTCCTCGTCCCTATAATTTCCTCCTCTACATACATACACACACACACACACACACACACACACACACACACACACACACACACACACACACACACACACACTACCTGTAACCTTCATTTTACACCTGTACGTCTGACATCACGTACAGGTAGTAAAACACACATGTAAAAACAGGTAAATAAAAAACAGGAGCCTTGAGGTGTGACGAAGCTTTGCCTTACCGTCACTCACCTGTGTGTGATTTACCTGTACAAGGAGGAGGAGGAGGAGGAGGAGGAGGAGGAGGAGGAGGAGGAGGAGGAGGAGGAGGAGGAGGAGGAGGAGGAGGTAAGTGATATTGACTGGTGGAACAACTTGAATTCATTATTATTATTATTATTATCATTATTTGTGTATAAGGAATTAAAGTGAATTATTATCTTTTTAGGAACATTTCTACTTTTCTCTTAATCGTTCTTTCTGAAGCGCCATTTAACTCGCTCATTATTATATTTACCTTTTTTCCTTTCCTTTCTATAATTTTAAGGACCATATAATACACTTTTTTTTCTCTCCCCTTGTCTTCCTTTTTTCTTGTAGGAGCAATTAGCATGATTATTCCTTTTTTATCATTCAATTTCTTTCTAGAGCGTTTTTACACCACGATCATTAATACTATTTTTTTCACTTAAATTTCTATGGTATCTCTTAAATAGCCATCTTCATGTGTTAAAACCTAACCTAACCTAACCTAACCACAACCTAACCTAACCTAACCACAACCTAACTTAACCTAACCTAACCTAACCAAAACCTAACCTAACCTAACCACAACCTAACTTAACCAAACCTAACCTAACCAAACCTAACCTAACCTAACCTAACCTAACCTAACCTAACCTAACCTAACCTAACCTAACCTAACCTAACCTAACCAATCCTAACCTAACCTAACCTAACCAAACCTAATCCAACCTAACCTAATCTAACCTAACCTAACACGTAAATTACAACTAATACACATTAATCATAAGAGGAGAGGGGAGGCAAGATGGAGGGGAGGTAAATACAGCGGTGAGGGAGGATTAAATTTGGAGCTGTGCAATGATTACCAGCTTAAGGGAGGAGGAGGAGGAGGAGGAGGAGGAGGAGGAGGAGGGAGGAGGAGGAGGAGGAGGGGAAGAAGAAGAAGAAGTGGAGGTAGGAGACGAGGCAGAGGATGATAAATATACATACATACTCTCTCTCACTTAGGACGTTGTGAAGAGGAGGAGGAGGAGGAGGAGGAGGAGGAGGAGGAGGAGGAGGAGGAGGAGGAGGAGGAGGAGGAGGAGGAGGAAGGAGAAGGAGAAGGAGAAGGAGAAGGAGAAGGAGAAGGAGAAGAAGAAGAAGAAGAAGAAGAAGAAGAAGAAGAAGAAGAAGAACAAGAACAAGAACAAGAGGAGGAGGAGGAGGAGGGGCGGCAGTGATGACAATAATGATAAATGTCTTTAGGGAGTCACCAAATGGATCTTAAACTGACCTTGAATTAACCTCAGTATTATTCAAACCTCGTACATCTTTCACTCCTACATGCTCGCTCTCTCTCTCTCTCTCTCTCTCTCTCTCTCTCTCTCTCTCTCTCTCTCTCTCTCTCTCTCTCTAACCTCAGCAAAGGGTAGGGGTTGTTAGGGGGTAAAGGGAGGTGTCAGGGGGTGTAGCTAAGGGAATGGGGATTATAAGGTTGCATGGGGAGGGGTGAGGTGGGGATGGGTGAGGGTGTGGGAAGAAAGGGGCATTGGAGGGTGGGGAGGGAAGGGGGATTTGTTGGGGTGATGGGGGAGAGGGAGAGGTGATGGGGAGGAAGGGGAGATGTGAAGGAAGGGGAAGGGAAGATGGGGAGGGAAGATCTAGCTGACGTATTTTTATCATTATTATTATTATTCACTATTATTATTGTTATTTACCTTTTAATACTGTCTTTTTCTACTATTATCATTATTTTCTTATTTGGAGGAGGAAGAGGAAGAGGAGGAGGAGGAAGAAGAGGAGGAGGAAGAGGAGGAGGAAGAGGAGGAGGAGGAGGAGGAGGAGGAGGAGGAGGAGGAGGAGGAGGAGGAGGTATACGAAGTTAAAAAAAATGTAATTAGCTTTTCCCTATAAGAGTGAGGTAGAAAACATGCCTGCCTCTCCTCTTACCTTACATTACCTTACATTACCTTACACGGAGGCAACATGAAGGTAATTAGTACAAGGTTACGCTTCCTCCGCTCACCTGTTTACCTGCCTTCCACCTGTCACCTTAATCACGTCTTTTTATGCAACAAACAAGGTGGGGTCAAATTATTACTTTTTTTTTATTTATTTATTCATTTTTTTCCTTTTTACTTTTCGAATGTCTACCTTTTTCTTGTTTTTTTTGTTTTTTTTAATATATTCATTTGTTTTTCTTTTTACTTGTTATATTTCTACCTTTTTCGTTTTTTGTTTTTATTTTTTGTTTTTTAGTTTTTCCTTCTACTATTTTTTTATTTTTTATATTATTTCAGTTGTTGAATTTTTTCTTTACCGGTCAAATTTCTATCTTTTTCTTATATATATATTTTTCTTCTTTATTCATTCTTTTTTCTCTTTACCTCCCCTTCCTACACCTGGATTATTTACTTTGCATGTCCTTTCATTAACAACTTTATGCATGATTGTATTA
>JAPQNM010000008.1:1259824-1264824 GCA_029783475.1 Metacarcinus magister
AGAAGGGAATGAAAGGCAGTTGGCACACGTTAAAAGAAGGAAGGAAATGGAAGTGAGAAGGATGAAGAAAGATGATGAAAGGAAGAAATGAAGAGGAGGAGGAGGAGGAGGAGGAGGAGGAGGAGGAGGAGGAGGAGGAGGAGGAGGAGGAGGAGGAGGAGGAGGAGGAGGAAGTGTCATCAATATATCAGGGAAGGAGTGAAGAGGAAAAGAGAAAAAAGGAAGAAAGGAAGGAAGAAAATTGACAAAAAAAGAAAGAAAAGGAGGGAAGAAAAACTGAAGGAAGGAAGGAAGGAAGGAAGGAAGGAAGGAAGAAGAGGAGGTGCAGGAAAGTACAGTCATCAAGGACACTAAATTTTCTTCTCCTTAACGGGAAACAAAACAAATTCTAGAAAATAATAATAAAAATAATAATAACAAATATATGGTATTGGAAATTAGGTAAAGTTTCACCTGAAAAAAAAAATGTAACGTAATGCCAGAACGAAATTTCAATACCGTAAAATATATATTATGACTCGTAAACCTAAACAGAAAAAAAATTAATAAAGGGAAAAAGGAATAAATAAATAAAAAAATAAAAAAATCAATGAATATGTTCACAAAATATAAACGAAAAAAAATATTAGAGAAAGTCAATTAAAAAAAAAAGGAACATAATTAAACTGAAACTTAATTATTTATTGAAAACAAAAATATCGACAAATTAAGGCAACGAAGTTATCTCTATAAAAACAACTTCTTAATTATGAATAAATATGAATAATAAATAGCAAAGTAAAAATAAATGAATTAAAACTAAAAATCAATGCGCGTGTACTCAGTCTGGCAGCAACGAGAAGCAAATACATAGGATGAGAGTGATAAAGCAACTCTCTCTCTCTCTCTCTCTCTCTCTCTCTCTCTCTCTCTCTCTCTCTCTCTCTCTCTCTCTCTCTCTCTCTCTCTCTCTCTCTCTCTCTCTCTCTTGCTTTCCTTTCCTTTCCTCTCCTCTCCTCTCCATCCCTCTTCGTCAGTCTCCGTCCCTTCTCCGTCACCCACACCCTCTTTCCCACTCCCTCTCTCTCCCCTTACCTTGATCGTGGGAGGAACATGGATCCATCGATGAACACGGAGCCAGACAGCAGGATGAACCAGCACGTGGCCAGCTCCCCGCGACTGTGGACCAAACAAAACAAAGAATGAATTAATAGAAGCAATGAGTGATTGAGTGAAGCGTTGAGGTGACTGGATAAGGCTAACTAAGAATATTAAGATAGAAGATGAAGTTTATAGAAGGATAGCAAAGAATATTAAGACAGAGTGAAGTTTTTAAAAGAGTAAGAGAGAACATTAGAGAAGAAGTTTGTAAAAGCCTATTGAAAAGCATTAAGACATAAGATGGAGTTTATAAAAGGGTAACAATGAACATTAAGGAACACAAAGGAAGAATAAACATCAGTAGACTTGTTGGCCTTTATTTGAGAGACTAACTTATATGTTTATGATCTTAAGTGAGTGAGAGACGAAGGAAGGAAGGAAGGATGGTAAAAGTGATAAGTAAAAAGTATATGATAACAATGTAAGGAATATACAAAAGATCAGAATATAAGAACGTAAAAAGAGTTTGCAAAAAGGCATTTCTTACATATACAAACACACGACCATTTGATATAAAAGGACCATTAATAATAAGAATAAATTGGATTAATGGCCATAAATAAATAAAAATAAATAAAAATAAAGTATTGCAATGACTGAATATATTTAAAGTTTGTATGTACCTGCAATGTTATATTTTTTATCTCGTGTTCTCTCAAAGGAAAAAAAAAAAGAAGTGTGTTAAGTGCAAGCAAATGTAAACACACACACACACACACACACACACACACACACACACACACACACACACACACACACACACACACACACACACACACACACACAGGAAACAGGACCATTAAAACAATATATTCTTATGGCGATAACATCCATTTACTTTTTATCTATCTATCTATCTATCTATCTATCGTTACACGTACACACATACACACACACATGCATTGAGATGGTTTACATGCAACCTGAAGGGAAACAAAACGAAAAACAAACACACGAAACCAACACCAAATGAAATACTACAACACATGTTTCACCCTCCTCCCTCCCCCCCTCCCTCACACATACGCGCACACACACACACACACACACACACACACACACACACACATACATACACACACACACACACTTAAAAACATATATTTCCCCTTTATTTCCGTCCCCTTCCAAGCCTAAAATACCCTTTCTTTCCCTTCTTTCCCCTAAAAAAACGTCTAAAACTTAAAATTTCCCCTTTTTTCCCTTACAGAATGCTTCTCAAAATAAAAAATTCTTATATATACAAAAAGAATAAATGTTTTTCCATGAAATAGTGATTTTTCTCCACAATATGGCTCTTCTACCCTCTATGTGTCCCCTCACCTCCCTCTCTACCCCTCCACCTCCCTCTCTACCCCTCCACCTCCCTCTCTACCCCTCCACCTCCCTCTCTGCCCCTCCACCTCCCTCTCTGCCCCTCCACCTTCCCCTCACTATGCAGACGGCGTGAAATACATTGCTATATGGTAACCGGTGTTGCCTTTCCCCTCCCTTCCCTTCCCTCCCTCCCTTTTCCCCTCTTCCCCTCCCTCTCTCTTCCTCCCTCTTCCCCTCTCCCACCTTCCCCTCACTTCAGTACTACGCTTAAGTGAGTCAACAACGAACACACACACACACACACACACACACACACACACACACACACACACACACACACACACACACACACACACACACACACACACACACACATGCATCGACACTATTAATTCATTTACCAGTTTCCATCACGACTCCCCTATACATACATACATACATACATACACACATACATACATACATACATACATACACACATACATACATACATACATATTATTTCTAGTGATGTGAAATGGATAGATAGACATTTCCTTTTTTTTTTTTTTAATACAAATTTTCATGGTGAGTGAAAGAACTGATTCGCGTCCACACAAATTTCAAACAACAACGCGCCAAAACATACGAAACAATAATAATAAAAAAAAAAATTAATAAAAAAAAAAAACCTTACTCTTGCATAAGTTATCATTGTTCATTGTTGTTGTGGTAGTGTGAAGGGAGGGGAAGGGAGGGGAAGGGAGGGGAAAGGGAGGGGGAATGATGGGGGAAACAAGGAAAAAATGAGAAATGAGAAGAAATGAGGGAAAAAAAAGGAGAATGGAGAAAAAAGAAACAAAAATAAGGGAAGGGAAATAATTTTGAAGGGGAGAAGAGGGGAAAAAGAGATGGAAAGGAGGGAAAAGGGGAAAAAATAAGGGAGAGGAAATTAAAAAGGAGGGAAAAAGAAGGAAAATAAAGGGAAATGAGGGGAGTAAGGAAGGGAAAAGTTGGGGTAGATTGCAAAGTGTGTTGGTAAATATGATATAATGTGTGCTTAGTGTGAAGGGAAGGAAGGGAAGGGAAGGGAAGGGAAGGGAAGGGAAGGGAAGGGAAGGGAAGGGAAAGGAAAGGAAGGGAGGGGAAAGGAGGGGAAAGGAGGGAAGTAAGGAAGGGGAAAGTTAGTTTAGGGTGAACAAAATCTATGTTTGTAAAGGTGGTTAACTTACAATTACTTACAATTTGAGAGGGAAGGAAGGGAGGGAGAGGGAGAGAGAGAGAGAGAGAGAGAGAGAGAGAGAGAGAGAGAGAGAGAGAGAGAGAGAGAGAGAGAGAGAGAGAGAGAGAGAGAGAGAGAGAGAGAGAGAGAGAGAGAGATGGTAAGAGGGAAGGAAAATAGAAAGGGAAAGTGAGAGAAGATGAGAAGAGGGAAGATGAGAGGGAAGATAAGGAGAGGGGGAAGGAGAGAGAAAGAAGGTGAGAGGTAAAGTGAGAGGGGAAAAGGAGAGAGAGAAAGTGAGAGGGAAGGGAAGAAGAGAGGGAGGTAAGAGGAATTAGTTTCAGGACTTACTAACTGACTTATTGACTGACTAACTGACTAACTGACTAACTGACTGACTGACTAACAGGCAAAGGAAGGGAAGGAGAGGGAAGAGGAAGGGAGGGGAGGGGAGAGGAGGAAGGGAGGGAATGCAAGAGAAAGGAGAGAAAGGGACAACGCCCACCAACACTCTCTCTCTCTCTCTCTCTCTCTCTCTCTCTCTCTCTCTCTCTCTCTCTCTCTCTCTCTCTCTCTCTCTCTCTCTCTCTCTCTTTACTCACATAATAACAATCAAAAAAATCACGTTTCAGCAATAACTGAATAAAAAATAAAAAAAAATTACACATTGAACTCACTCAGACTATAAAACCCCCCCCCCACTAAAACACCAAATAGTTCAATGTAAAAGAAAGAAATAAAAACCATACAGGCATAGGGTCGTTTTATCCGCCTCAATGCCCGCCAAACGAACACTTAATCAAACGTTAAATTGAATACAAGCAGGAAATGAAGCCTAATTGCAACACACATTTCTGTCCATTACAAAGAAGAAAAAAAAGAAAAATAGGTAAAAAAAAACCCATAAATAAATAAATAAATATATAAATAAATAAATAAATAAATAAAAACGAAAATTATATATATGAAAAAAAAAAAAAAAATAGTCTTGTTAAAATTAACTTGTAAATTATCGATCTTTTTTCATTATTCTCTGTTCCTAATGAGTTTTTTTTTCGTAAATATTTTCTTTTTTTGAACTAAACTTGAAGAAAATGGAAAATAATATGTATTAATGAGTACTTTTTTGCACTTTCCTTCTTGCTTTCTCTCTCTCTCTCTCTCTCTCTCTCTCTCTCTCTCTCTCTCTCTCTCTCTCTCTCTCTCTCTCTCTCTCTCTCTCTCTCTCTCTCTCTCTCTCTCAAATCTCCCAAAGTTTTCAAAATATCACGTTTTTTAATATTTTGCTACAATCTTATTTTTTAGTAATATATTTTATTTCTTATTTCCCAAAGAAAGTTAG
>JAPQNM010000008.1:1272324-1277324 GCA_029783475.1 Metacarcinus magister
TATTATTTTTATTATCATTATTATTATTATTATTATTGTTTATTATTACGCTAGTTTCCCCTTAAAATGATTGCCTCTTAAAGCAAACACGACGTCACCTCAGCTATCACAACCCCGCCCAGTTGTTGTTCTTCCTTGTTCTTGGCGATCACGTTATCAACACACAAAATCACACAACCACAAACACAGCCACATTCACAGCCACAAACACAGCCACATTCACAGTCACAAACACAGCCACATTCACAGTCACAAACACAGCCACATTCACAGTCACAAACACAGTCACAGCCACACAAACACAGCCTCAGTCCAGCTCATGACAGACACGACAAACAGAAAACGAATCTTTCACACGGACACTTAAACATTCCTAACGACACACAGAGATACAAGGCGTTATAACTAGATACAAGGCGTTATAACTAGATACAAGGCGTTATAACTAGATACAAGGCGTTATAACTAGATACAAGGCGTTATAACTAGATACAAGGCGTTATAACTAGATACAAGGCGTTATAACTAGGTACAAGGCGTTATAACTAGATACAAGGCGTTATAACTAGGTACAAGGCGTTATAACTAGATACAAGGCGTTATAACTAGATACAAGGCGTTATAACTAGATACAAGGCGTTATAACTAGATACAAGGCGTTATAACTAGATACAAGGCGTTATAACTAGGTACAAGGCGTTATAACTAGATACAAGGCGTTATAACTAGGTACAAGGCGTTATAACTAGGTACAAGGCGTTATAACTAGGTACAAGGCGTTATAACTAGGTACAAGGCGTTATAACTAAGTACAAGGCGTTATAACTAGGTACAAGGCGTTATAACTAGATACAAGGCGTTATAACTAGATACAAGGCGTTATAACTAGCTACAAGGCGTTATAACTAGCTACAAGGCGTTATAACTAGGTACAAGGCGTTATAACTAGATACAAGGCGTTATAACTAGCTACAAGGCGTTATAACTAGCTACAAGGCGTTATAACTAGGTACAAGGCGTTATAACTAGCTACAAAGCGTTATAACTAGCTACAAGGCGTTATAACTAGCTACAAGGCGTTATAACTAGCTACAAGGCGTTATAACTAGGTACAAGGCGTTATAACTAGCTACAAGGCGTTATAACTAGCTACAAGGCGTTATAACTAGGTACAAGGCGTTATAACTAGATACAAGGCGTTATAACTAGATACAAGGCGTTATAACTAGCTACAAGGCGTTATAACTAGCTACAAGGCGTTATAACTAGGTACAAGGCGTTATAACTAAGTATTTGTGCCGCTGTGCTTATCATCTGTGTGTTAAGGGTTGGCATCACTATCTCCACCACCACCACCACCACCATCACCACCACCACCACCACAACCATCATCATCACCATCACCACTATCACCACCACCACCACCATGATCTTCCCTACAAAGTCCACGTCAGCTTTTCATTAAGTGACGCGGAATTATTTTTTTTTTTTAGTGTTTAATGATATAAATTTCATGAACTTCAAACGTGATCATTAGGTTGAGGGAGGGTATTTTTTTTTCCTGTCACATGAGCCGAGTTAAGCAAGGTGTGTGTGTGTGTGTGTGTGTGTGTGTGTGTGTGTGTGTGTGTGTGTGTGTGTGTGTGTGTGTGTGTGTGTGTGTGTGTGTGTTGGGGGGTGATGCGGGGGGGGGAGGGTGAAGTGACGTGATTAGAGAGATATTTTCCACTGATAATAACCTTGACGTGCTGCTCCATTCATTAAAGTGGTGGTGGTGGTGGTGGTGGTGGTGGTGGTGGTGTGGTGGTGGTGGTGGCGGTGGTGGATTAATACGACTAATTTGTAATTCAAAATAATATATATTGTTCATGCTCTCGCTCTCTCTCTCTCTCTCTCTCTCTCTCTCTCTCTCTCTCTCTCTCTCTCTCTCTCTCTCTCTCTCTCTCTCTCTCTCTCTCTCCATTACGGTATAGTGACCTGACCTCATCACACTACTAGCATACTAACACCATGACACCATAACACCATAACACACCACACCTTGACCTCACTAAATCATAACACTACACGAACATAACATAACATAATATAACATAACCTAACATAAGACCACACTAACATAACATAACATAACACCACTCATACAACCCACACTAGACGTCACTATGAAAGCAAACACCACCACCACTACCACATCACAAGTCCCTCAACACCACCTCAACACCATCAACACCACAACACACAACTTCCATTCTCACCATAACTCAAAAATAACACCACAACCAATGCATTACCACACACACGCACACACGCACACACACGCGCACACACACACACACACAAACACACACACACACACACACACACACACAGAACACTCACCAGTACAGGATATCGTTGGCGTAGTGCACCTGGTATCGAACAGTGCGACACAGTGCCCGCAGCGCAGGTTCCCGCAGCCAACACAGGGCCTCCATGCCGCGCAAACACCCATAGATCAAGTCCAAATCCTGCGGGAGAAAGAAGATAACGGTGAGAGAGTGGACACTATATATAATGGCAATAATAGTAGTATAGTAGTAGTAGTAGTAGTAGTAGTAGTAGTAGTAGTAGTAGTAGGATGAGTGTAGTCAGTGTTTGCAAATCGTTGTTGATTCTACTCAGGGGTGATCAGCGGCACTAACGAGGTGTACTTCAGGCATGAAATTAGCTAACCTGTGTGTGTGTGTAAAAAGAGAGAGAGAGAGAGAGAGAGAGAGAGAGAGAGAGAGAGAGAGAGAGAGAGAGAGAGAGAGAGAGAGAGAGAGAGAGAGAGAGAGAGAGAGAAACCAACCAAGACACCAGCCTCTTTCATCTTCCTTGTCTCAACATCTTCCTTCGTCCCTTAATCCCAACAACCCCCAACCCCCTCCTACCCCCCACCCCAACTCCCTCCTACCCCCCCTCTCCATCCCCTCAGTGTCCCTCCTCACCACCCCGCCACCCACGTAAACACACCGGAGTCTCTATGTAACAGAAGATAAGGAGAAGACAGAGTGCCAGAAAGTCTACCACCAAGCCAGTGTGTAGGAAGGCAGGAGGATGGAAGAAGGATGGGGTGAGAGACATCCCACACGCCCACTCCACCAGCTGTATGATTCTGTAGGATTCTTCTTTACCATATATAAGAAATAGGATTCATCAAGGATTTCATAACAAACTGAGGAAATGAAGAAATAAATCTGATATATATCGAAAACATGGACATTTTTATAAAGGGAAAGAATATTTTGGTGTTGTGGCTGGTGATGTGTGTTGATGGTCCTCCCCTGAAGGCGTCCGAGGCTACTACTCCTTCACCGTGTACTGAGGGAGTGGCTGGGATTTATAGTCCTCATAGGGGGTGAGAGGCGGGAGGAAGATAAATGTGAGACACCAGGACAACGAGGAGGAGGAGGAGGAGGAGGAGGAGGAGGAGGAGGAGGAGGAGGAGGAGGAGGAGGAGGAGGAGGAGGAGGAGGAGGAGGAAAGGGAGGAGGAGGACAGATGAATGGCGGAGATAAATCCAGGACAAGGAAAATACAATATATAATAAATGAAAATACACACAATGAAATGAAAATAATTAATTCTGAACACTACTGAGGGAGGGAGGGAGGGAGGGAGGGAAGGGAGGGGGAAGTAACATTATATCTACCATGCATGTTAAACCCCAAAACACGTCTAAAATCAAAATAAAATCAAAGTCATTATGGAAAACAATGTAAAAAGTATAGTTTTCTTTCTTGTTTTAGATATTTACATCCATACTTTTCTTACCTACTAATCATTGACAGTAAAAAAAAAATAAATAAATAAATAAAAAAAAACATTGAAAAAAAGATTGAAAAAAAAACTACACTGTCAAAAAGAGACCAAATTACCTCTTCTTCCTGCCTCCTCCTCCTCCTCCCCCAGCAGCTGTTCCCACGCCACCAGCAACACAAACACACCCATAACGGTTGGTAATTAGCTATGTACAAGCCCATCATCCACCACCTTTGTCTCCTCTGCCCCTGAACACTCAACTTTGTAATGCAAAAACAACGAAAAACTCACAGGCGCTCAAACATTCGTCATAATTACAGGTCCATCAATGAGGAGGAGGAGGAGGAGGAGGAGGAGGAGGAGGAGGAGGAGGAGGAGGAGGAGGAGGAGGAGGAGGAGGAACAAGAAGAGGAGGTGGAAAATAGCCGTTTTTAAGTAATCTAAGGAAACAATGGAGAGAGAAAGAGAACGAAAAAAAAGAGACAGAGTATTTTTCCCTTTGTGTACCTTACTGACTTGCTAATTAATGTTACCTTTGTCGTAACACCTGTGTAGGCTCGTGTAACCTGGAATTATACTAAGGGTGTGGCCTGAATGAAGGTAATGAACGTGAAGGAATATTTCATTGTATATCTACATTTATTACTTATTAAAGGAAAAGAAGTATATATATAAAAAAAAGAGCTTTGCGAGGGGTGGAAGGGAGTGTCAAGTGTAAAGAGACACAACCGCAGAGACATCACACAAGGCAGGAAGGGAAGGAAGGAGCGCGTGCAAAAAATAACTCAGTAAATATTATCAATTCTATAGCGTTTTAAATTATATTAAATGCTTTTACTTAACGTTATTTCTTATTAATGGATATATCATTCTTTTCACCCTTATATGTGATGAAATAGCTTATATATATATGTATTATTTATTCTTATGTATCTATGTATGTATGTATAAGTATGTATGGGAAGGAAGAGTGAAGGGATGAGGTAATGGAAAAATTCAGAGGCAAGGACTAAATCGCCTTAGAAACCATTAAACTGAAGACCCCATTGGTGGAAACTGTAATGGGTTCTCGCTTCCAAGGGGCGCACCACTATTATTACTCTCCTAACGACGCGGGGAAACACATAGAGGGAAACGTAGGGGAAAGTAGAAGAAGTAGTAGTAGTAGTAGTAATAGTAGTAGTAGTAGTAGTAGTAGTGAAATAATAATAATA
>JAPQNM010000008.1:1294824-1297324 GCA_029783475.1 Metacarcinus magister
AGAAACAGAAAAAAATAGATAAATAAAATACAATACAATACAAAAAAGTGAAAATTTGATAAACACAAAACAATACTTTACACCAAGAAAATAAAACGAAAAAAAAAAAATATATATATATGAAAACAGAAAAAAAAAATAATATTCAAGTATAAATATTTTTCGAGCATTAGAAAACGAAGATGAAATACGTGTAACAAAATTATCTGAGATTGGAAAAATAAAAGGAAAAAAAAAGAAAAAGAAAAAAAAGAAGAATATTCCTTACTTTGCGCATCAAAAGAATAAATAGATAAATCATAAAATAAAATGATGAAGAATTTAATGTTACACGAAAACCACGTTAGAAAGTCACGTAATAACAGAAGCGTAACAGAAGGGAAGAACAAATTTAAAGTCACATCAAACTCCTCTTCCTCTTCCTCTTCCTCCTCCTCCTCCTCCTCCTCCTCCTCCTCTTCCTCTTCCTCTTCCTCTTATCGTTCTTACTCGTCATTATTTTCTCGCTTCTGATTATCACTATCTTTCCTATCACTGCCTTCTTCCCTTTCCTTAACATCATTATTTCACTGCCACTCCTGCCCCTTCCCTCCCAGCAGTGTCTTCCCGCCTTGCCCTTCCCGGCACTGTCCTCCCGTCAACGTACCTTCTGTTCTGTCCCTTCACTGTCCTCCTGTCTATCCTCACTACTATCCTCCTGTCTCCTTCCCGTCTATTCTTTCTCACTGCACTTTCCACTCACACTCACACACACACACACACTCACACTCACACTCACACTCACACTTACACTTACACTCACACTCACACTCACACTCACACACACACACACACACATGCAGGCAAAGGAATTCCCGGTGACTAAGACGATTCAATTCTCTCTCTCTCTCTCTCTCTCTCTCTCTCTCTCTCTCTCTCTCTCTCTCTCTCTCTCTCTCTCTCTCTCTCTCTCTCTCTCTCTCACTTCCGTCAGTGATCTCTATATAACTACGTGCTTAATTACAGCTCGAACACACGCCACTAATTATACTCACACACACACACTCACACTTACTCACTCACTTACTCACTCACACCTGCACCACCTTCCCCACCAAGAACCTGTCACGTACAACAAGAGGAAGAAGAGAGGAATGTTGACAGTGAGGAAGACTCGAACCTCAGGAAGATTCGTCGTAAGCATAGGAGGAGGAGGAGGAAGATGATGATAAAATAATAGAGAATATTATAATGAGGAAGATGATTTATGGATTAAAAAAAAAAAGAAAAAAAAGAGAAGGTTTAGGAAGAAGGAAGGAAGTAAAGTTTAGTGATATGAGGGAAAGGTTGTGAGTGATAGATAAATTAGGTTAGTAAGTATATAAGTTAGTAAGTATGTAGGTAAGTTAGTAAGTTAGTAAATAAGTAAGTAGGTTAGTAAGATAATCCAGCCACAACGTTCTCATGTAAACCCGTGAAGGTGTGCTATTTATGTGCTTTTTAGTGTAAATTAATTGAGTGGGCTGCCCCTACTCAGCCCCTGGCCAGCCTTGCAGCACACAGGGGCGATGGGTAGGGAAGCAGGGTGGGTGGGTGAGTGAGTGAGTGAGTGCGTGAGTGAGTGCGTGAGTGAGGGAGTGAGTGGGTGTCGGTGCTTCGATCGCCAAACACTGCTTCATTCAGTCTTAAAGTGTTCATGCGCTGCCTCATTCATTCAGTTATTCATTCAGTCACTCATATGCATCCGTCAGATTTTCTACGATAACTTCTATAACTGTTACTACTACTACAACTACTACTACTATTACTACTACTACTACTACTACTATTGCTACTACTACTACCCCCTCTCGCCCCCTTCGCCATGGCGTCACCACAGCTATGCTCGGCCAGGCCCCGCGTGGCGCCGCAGCCGCTCGCTACACCTGCCGCAGGTGTTCGGAGCACGTGTTGCAGCCACTATTGATTCGGCGCCAACGGTCACGAGCCGCGTCTGGTGAGCGTGTCGTGACTGCCGTGGCTGACGTAACACCTCACCATGCCCTGCACCGGACACGGACACGGACACACAGCTACGAGTACTTAAGTTTCCTGACAACAAAGCGACACACTCACCTCTTGGATGCGGTCTGCGGGCGCCACCCTGAGGGCGCGGATGAACCTCTTGTCGTGATAGTCGTCCATGGTGACGGTGAAGAGTGACTAGACTCGGAGGGGTGGAGTGGAGGCAGCACACACTCGCTCAACACGCGGGCACACACACCCGCCCCATGGCCAGGGCGGCTGCCGGTCACTAAGGAGGATCAGGTGTCGCCACACTAGTGTAACAGGTGGTGGTGGCGGGTCAGGCAGAGTTGGGTGCCGCCGCGGTCATCCCATCGTTGGATCGCGGCACCGCGGACACACACCTACCACACGCAGGAACACACGTGCAAATAAACAAGATAATTCACTGCCGCCGTGGCACAGGTGGGCTGATGGAGGGCAGGTGGCACGGCACTCACTTGAAGCAGATAGCACT
>JAPQNM010000008.1:1304824-1307324 GCA_029783475.1 Metacarcinus magister
AAAACAAAAGTGACATGCAATTATCAGTTTATTTTATCAAGTTTTAGACATGAACAACAAAAATATATAAATGATAGAAAAAACTGAATCCTGAATTATATAATTATAGCTCAGAAAATATTTCTTGTCCTTTGTAGAATTCCTGTCCAAGTTTTACCGCACGACGTTATTACATTTTGATTCGAATACTTTAAAAAAAAACACTTGAACGAGGCTCGTCTGGTATGATGAATAATGAAGAAGCTTTAACGTGTAGACGAGTTGTTAGATGAAAACATACATGATTATCGCTTGCCTCCTTTCTTGCCTCCTTTGTATCCTTTGTTCACCTTGACGGAAGGGAACGGCTTCACTTGGCCGTGTTCGAGGCACCACACGAGGTGCTGCGGCATACTGGCACGATCGTAACTCACAAAACGTGGGTTCTCCCCCAACGCAATGCTGAAGGCGAAGGCCAACGCAAACAGACCACAGCTGTAGCTGTCCTGTTGCCGCTGTACAGGCCACACCTTTGTCCCTGGAGGACAGGCATACAGCTGCTGCAGCTGCCTCACCAGCGCGGCGGTGGAGGGGGACACATCATGGTACATGGAGTCGTACACCGCCAGCTGGCCGCTGCGTTCCGCACCAAAGGAGGACAGCAGCAGCCAGTGAGTGCCCAACGCACGGCTGTAGTCTGCCATGCACGCAAGACTCTGCGGCGCCGATCGGTTCACCACCTGCACGAACAGAGTGTTGGCGCCGGGCTGCAGGGGCGGCAGGGTGAAGGCCGCCCCGCAGGCGTACAGCCCACCAATGTGTGGGAACTGTCGCTGCAACACTTCCTGGGCCAAGTCAATCACGTCGTCTGATAACCAACGTTGACCCAGGATGTCACTCTTGTCGCTGCTGCCAAGACGACGAAGTGGCAGCGGCGAGAACGAGAGGCTGGTCAGCCCGGCCTCCTTAAGGAAGGCTTCAAGGGTGTCCTGATCAACTTCGTGAAGACCAGGACCGTCTTGACACACCGTGCCAATGTCGTGGGAGGAGGGGGCTTCTGCCTCATCGGGAGGGCAAGGGTTTACGATGGCAGCGGTGCCAGTGTCGAGGGAGGAGGGGGCTTCTGCCTCATCTACAGTAACGGATGTAACCTCTTCAGCAAGGTGCATCTCCTCAGCAATGATGGGTTTTAGCGTCACTTCTTCACACTTCTTGTTTTTCCTCCTATGGCGGCGCCGACGTTTCTTGGTTTCCTTTATCTGGCTAGTTCTTTCATCGGGTGTTTCAGACTTCATTACTATTACTGGTGAGTCTCCGGCCTCTGCAGTGACGGGTGGTGCCTCTGCAGTGACGGGTGGTGCCTCTGCAGTGACGGGTGGTGCCTCTGCAGTGACGGGTGGTGCCTCTGCAGTGACGGGTGGCTCCTCTGCAGTGACGGGTGGTGCCTCTGCAGTGACGGGTGGTGCCTCTGCAGTGACGGGTGACTCCTCTGCAGTGACGGGTGGCTCCTCTGCAGTGACGGTGGTTACTTCAGCAGCGATGGTTGCCTCCTCTTTAGCGATTGTTTCCTCCTCTTCAGCGATGGTTTCTTCCACTGCAGCGATCGTTGCCTCCGCTTCAGCCATAGTTGCCTCCGCTTCAGCGATAGTTTCCTCCTCTTCAGCGATCGTTGCCTCCGCTTCAGCGATGGTTGCCTCCTCTTCAGCGATAGTTTCCTCCTCTTCAGCGATCGTTGCCTCCGCTTCAGCGATTGTTGCTTCCTCTTTAGCGATGGTTGCCTCCTCTTTAGCGATAGTTTCCTCCTCTTCAGCGATCGTTGCCTCCGCTTCAGCGATAGTTTCCTCCTCTTCAGCGATCGTTGCCTCCGCTTCAGCGATCGTTGCCTCCTCTTTAGCGATGGTTGCCTCCTCTTTAGCGATGGTTGCCTCCGCTTCAGCGATTGTTGCTTCCTCTTCAGCGATCGTTGCCTCCTCTTTAGCGATGGTTGCCTCCGCTTCAGCGATTGTTGCTTCCTCTTCAGCGATCGTTGCCTCCGCTTCAGCGATGGTTGCCTCCGCTTCAGCGATTGTTGCTTCCTCTTCAGCGATCGTTGCCTCCTCTTTAGCGATGGTTGCCTCCTCTTTAGCGATGGTTGCCTCCGCTTCAGCGATTGTTGCTTCCTCTTCAGCGATCGTTGCCTCCTCTTTAGCGATCGTTGCCTCCGCTTCAGCGATTGTTGCTTCCTCTTCAGCGATGGTTGCCTCCTCTTTAGCGATGGTTTCCTCCTCTTCAATGACAAATTTCAGCGTCACTTCTTCACATTTCTTGTTTTTCCTCCTACGGTTGCGCCGACGTTTCTTTGTTTTGTTGTTGGTGGTTCCTGCGTCAAGTGTCTCTTCGGACTCTTCTGTTACCGCCGTAGATGCACATTCCGTGAATGGCAAACCAACTCCTGCAACTTGTTTCTTCCCTTCAATGCCTGCACATTTGTTTTTCCATACCACACCAACGATGACTGGAGATGTAAATCCAGTGTAACGTG
>JAPQNM010000008.1:1324824-1332324 GCA_029783475.1 Metacarcinus magister
GCATTAAACCAGATTATAAAACCAAACGAGGAGGAGGAGGAGGAGGAGGAGGAGGAGGAGGAGGAGTGGGTTGGTAAAACGGGCTGACCAGAGAGCGACTTAGTTTTAATAGAGGGTAAAAATGTGTGTGTGTGTGTGTGTGTGTGTGTGTGTGTGTGTGTGTGTGTGTGTGTGTGTGTGTGTGTGTGTGTGTGTGTGTGTGTGTGGTTATTATTTCTTCCTCCACGTACCTGTCCACACCTGTCTTCTCATCACCTCCTACACACCTTCCTTCCTCCCCCCTCACCCCTCACCTCCCTAACACGCTTCCCTCCTTCACTTGTTTTATTTTAGTTAACGCTTCACAAATATTCTTAAGCCCCCCCCAGTAAAGGCCTTTGAGGAAGAAAACGGGGAGTGGAAGTGTGAAGTGTTAACATAATTATCTTTTTCCACCTTTATTTTCACCTGTTGAGTAAGTATGTAATGTTAATTGTGTTATTACTGCGTCACCTTATCGTTTGTTATGAAGAGTAACATTGCCATAACAACACTAATAACAATAACAATGGTAAAATTATAAAGTGTTAAAAATATATATAAATGGAAACTGCATTGGTTAAGAAGAATGTTTAATATAATAAAAAAAAAAAATGGAGTCTAGTTGTAAGTTTAATTAAAAAGAAAACACGTAACACTCACACACACTTTTATCACACTTAAAAATAAAAATAAAGAGAGTAAGAGAGTGAGAGAAAAAATTAAATGAGTTAAGTCGACAATTCGTGGCACCGAGTTGACTCTCTCTTGTTTTCTCTCTCTTTCCCTTTCCCTCCTCTCCTCTCCTCTATTATCTCCTTTCCTTTAATTTCTATTCTCTCTCTTTCCTCCCTCTCCCTTCTCCTTTTTTATTTTTTCCTTTTCTCTCTTTCCTTTCCCTTCCCTTCCCTTCCCTTCCCTTCCGTACTCTTCTCTCTCCTTCCCATGCTTTCCCTACCTTCTTTTTCTCCCTCTATTCTCATTCCTTTCCCTACCTTCCTCTCCTTCTCTTATCTCTACTTTTTTTACCTATCTCTTCTCTCCCCTCACCTCCCATCCCTTCTCCTCCCCTTCCTTTCACTTTCCTCCCTCAAACAGATTCCTCCTCTTCTCTTTCTTGTATCTCTACTTTCCTTACCTATCTCTTCCCTCCCCTCACATTCCTCCCCCTCCCCTTCTCTCCCTTCCCCTAACCTACCCAACAACAATTCACTCAAGACAACATAACTTTCAATGGTCAGGTCAGGTCAGGTCAGGTAGTTACGAGCTGACTTTTACTAAGCTGGGAAACAATGAACAAAAATACGTTTTCTTTTTCATCAAACTTACCACGAACAAATATATTGCACAGAAAACGAGAGAGAGAGAGAGAGAGAGAGAGAGAGAGAGAGAGAGAGAGAGAGAGAGAGAGAGAGAGAGAGAGAGAGAGAGAGAGAGAGAGAGAGAGAGAGAGAGGAACAAAAATCATGGCAAGTCTCTCTCTCTCTCTCTCTCTCTCTCTCTCTCTCTCTCTCTCTCTCTCTCTCTCTCTCTCTCTCTCTCTCTCTCTCTCTCTCTCTCTCTCTCTCTCTCTCTCTTTCTCGCCTTTGATGTGTGATTGGACGACAAACTATTATTTTTTTTAACGAGACAAAATGTTTCGTGAATGTCCAGAACGTGTGTGTGTGTGTGTGTGTGTGTGTGTGTGTGTGTGTGTGTGTGTGTGTGTGTGTGTGTGTGTGTGTGTGTGTGTGTGTGTGTCGATATCGTTGTGTCAGTCTATATTTGAGTTTGTCTGTATTTCTGTACGTCACTGAGCAAGTTTCTGTCTATCTGTCTGTCTATTAATGTCATTGTGTGTGTGTGTGTGTGTGTGTGTGTGTGTGTGTGTGTGTGTGTGTGTGTGTGTGTGTGTGTGTGTGTGTGTGTGTGTGTGTGTGTGTGTGTGTGTGTGTGTGTCCATCCATCTCTAACATTTACATTTAATCATAATAATTCACTTGAAGCCAAAAAATGAAAAAAGAAAAAAGAAAAAAAAACAGAACTTACAACACATCAATACACAAGCAACACTTACAACACTAAACAACGATACACATAAACAACAACATGAATATTTACCCCAAAAATACATTCATCTTCCCAACATATCCATCCTTTTCAGTATCACACGAGTCAATGTTTACCTTCAACACTCACACTCAAAAAAAGAATAATATTTCCCCTCACACCTGCTTCCCCTCACACACAGGAGTATAAAATGAATTGAGAATAAAAAAAAAAAGGTAAATATCATAGTAAATATTTTGTTCTGAGTAGTAACGTAACACACAAGCGTATAGATTGAATTGAAGGTTGAAATAAGTGGTAAATATTATAGTAAGTCATTTTCCTGAGTAGTAAAATAACACACTAAGGCAGTAAGAGGCTGTATATTTCAAAGAGATGTAAATAAAACTGATAAATATTAGAGTAAATAATTTTTCTCAGTACTAAAGCAACATACAAAGATATTAATAATTTCTGTGGTTTAAAAAAAGACACGTAAATAAAAATGGTAATATATTAAAGTAAATCGTCTTTTTGAATAGTAAATTAACACACAAAGGTATTAATAATTTGTGAAGTTTAAAAGGTCACGTATATAAGAGTAATGATTGTTAAGGTAGTGAGTGTTAAGTATGTAAGTGTAAAGTGAAGAAGTGTTGTTATTAGTGATGGAAAAGACCATTATTTCCTTTTCCTTCCTTACTTCTTCCCTTTACTCCTTCTTCCAGTTTATATATCCTTCTATTAATGTTTATCTATTCTATATTCCTTTCCCCTCTTTCACATTTTTCTTTCCACTGTCTCCCTTATTCTTTAACTTCTTATTTTCTTTCCTCCTCCCCTTCCTTCCTTCATCCTTTCCTTTCTCTCTCCATCTTTCCTCCTTGTCTGTTTATCTGTCTGTCTGTCTGTCTGTCTCTCGTCCCTCCTTCCACCCTTTTTCCTACCCAAAACCACAGTCCTTCCTCTCTTTCTCTCATTGCTCCTCCTTACCCTTCCCTCCCTCCCTCCCTCCCTCCCCTTCCCTCCATAACGCGTGGGAGGGAAGAGACATGCTGAGGACCGGAAGTTGCTATCACGAAACCCTCCCTCCTTCCCTCCTTCCCTCCTTCCCTCTTCCCTCCTTCCCTTCTTCACTCCTCCATCCTTCCATCCTTCTCCTCTCCTTTCCTCATTCCCTCCTTCCTTTTTCTCTCCATCCATCCTTCCTTCATCCTCCTTCCCTCTTTGCTCTTTCCTCCTTCTCTTCTTTCCTCCTTCCCTCCCTTCCTTCTCTTCTCCCTCCTTACCTCTCTCCCTCCTTCCTCCTTTCCTTCTACAACACTAATTATCACCCTCCCTCCCTCCCTCCTTCACTACCACAACCACTCACCCTCCCTCACCCTACCCTCACCCTCACCACCCTCCCTCACCCTCACCCTCACCCACCCTCATCCTTCCTCGTGTATCAAAAAGAGGACTAATTTAACCTTGCCCATCACCCTCCTGTCACTCTTCTTGTGCCACACTCAAGGGCGTGACACTCCCCCAACACGCACCACACCTCATCCACTCAAGGGAATAAATGTCATCCACCTACAGTAACTCTCTCTCTCTCTCTCTCTCTCTCTCTCTCTCTCTCTCTCTCTCTCTCTCTCTCTCTCTCTCTCTCTCTCTCTCTCTCTCTCTTCACACACATCCACTCAGGAAACAAAGGCACTCACACCCTCCCCTCCACCTCCACCTTGATCCACTTGAGAACTGACGTGGAATTTGACACTCCCACCACCTGGAGTGCCATGGGGTGGAGTGGAGTGCCAAGGGGTGGAGGGGAGTGCCAAGGGGTGGAGGGGAGTGCTAAAGGGATGGGAAAGAGATCCACATTCCATCCACATCAGTGCCAGAGTGAATCCACCTGACCATGTGGATGAGGCTGAGTAGGAGTGGATGGGACTGGATGGGTGAGGGAAAATGTGGAGGAAGGGAAGGGGAGTAGAAGGTAAGAAGGAAGGGAGGATAAAGGAAGGGAGATGAGGTACTGGTGGAGAGGTGAAGGGAAGGAAGGAAGGAAGGGAAAGGGGAGGAGGGAAGAGAAGTGGAGGAAGGGAAGGAATGGAGGAAGGAAAAGGGTGGTCTGAGAGATGACAAAATGTGTGTGTGTGTGTGTGTGTGTGTGTGTGTGTGTGTGTGTGTGTGTGTGTGTGTGTGTGTGTGTGTGTGTGTGTGTGTGTGTTCAAGATAGGACGCAATGACCTCTTCCTCCATCATCATCATCTCCTCCTCCTCCTCCTCCTCCCTACCAACAAACTTCTCTACAACAAGCTAAGGAGGAAACAAGCTTTACTTTCCCTTAATGAGATGAGAAGGAGGAGGAGGAGGAGGGGAGGAGGAGGAGAGGAGGAGGAGGAGGAGGAGGAGGAGGAGGAGGAACACACTTAATCCATGTAGTCTTCCTCTCTTACTTAAAGTCGCTTTGTAATAAAAATAAATATAACTTTCTCATAATAAGAACAAAACATAATATAATAATAATAATAATAATAATAATAATAATAATAATAATAATAATAATAATAATAATAATAATAATAATAATGTTAAGGGTTCAAGCAGCTTCACTTTTCTTCATTACCTTCCACTGCCTCGAGTTTGTCTTTATTATAAGGACACTCTTAGTAATGAAAATACAGATGAGTCTCGTAAAGAAAATGTAGTCTTGTTGTATTATTATTATTATTATTATTATTATTATTATTATTATTATATTATGCATATTTTCTTTTCATTTCTACATTTTCGTGGTAATTCCTGTCTTACATCTGTTTTGTTTTATAATGTTTAGTATTTTTTCACCTCCTTCTTAACATTCAAAGGAAATATTATGTTTTGTGGAAATGGAAAGCAAGATATGAAAAGGAAGGTTGAATTTTTTTTTCTCCCTTATATGATTAAAATGTTTCCCTCATCTGTCCTCTACTTATTTAATTTCTTTCTTTAGTGACAGTGATGAATCTCTCTCTCTCTCTCTCTCTCTCTCTCTCTCTCTCTCTCTCTCTCTCTCTCTCTCTCTCTCTCTCTCTTTTAATTAAATGTATCGTGGGAAAAAAGCTTACTACTGCGAGACGAAGACAAACAGAAGGAAGACAAGGAAGGAAGACAAGGAAGGAAGACAAGGAAGGAAGACAAGGAAGGAAGACAAGGAAGGAAGACAAGGAAGACAAGGAAGGAAGACAAGGAAGGAAGACAAGGAAGGAAGACAAGGAAGGAAGACAAGGAAGGAAGACAAGGAAGGAAGACAAGGAAGGAAGACAAGGAAGGAAGACAAGGAAGGAAGACAAGGAAGGAAGACAAGGAAGGAAGACAAGGAAGGAAGACAAGGAAGGAAGACAAGGAAGGAAGACAAGGAAGGAAGACAAGGAAGGAAGACAAGGAAGGAAGACAAGGAAGGAAGACAAGGAAGGAAGACAAGGAAGGAAGACAAGGAAGGAAGACAAGGAAGGAAGACAAGGAAGGAAGACAAGGAAGGAAGACAAGGAAGACAAGGAAGGAAGACAAGGAAGGAAGACAAGGAAGGAAGACAAGGAAGGAAGACAAGGAAGGAAGACAAGGAAGGAAGACAAGGAAGGAAGACAAGGAAGGAAGACAAGGAAGGAAGACAAGGAAGGAAGACAAGGAAGGAAGACAAGGAAGGAAGACAAGGAAGGAAGACAAGGAAGGAAGACAAGGAAGGAAGACAAGGAAGGAAGACAAGGAAGGAAGACAAGGAAGGAAGACAAGGAAGGAAGACAAGGAAGGAAGACAAGGAAGGAAGACAAGGAAGGAAGACAAGGAAGGAAGACAGGAAGGAAGACAAGGAAGGAAGACAAGGAAGGAAGACAAGGAAGGAAGACAGGGAAGGAAGACAAGGAAGGAAGACAAGGAAGGAAGACAAGGAAGGAAGACAAGGAAGGAAGGCAAGGAAGGAAGACAAGGAAGGAAGACAAGGAAGGAAGACAAGGAAGGAAGACAAGGAAGGAAGACAAGGAAGGAAGACAAGGAAGGAAGACAAGGAAGGAAGACAAGGAAGACAAGGAAGGAAGACAAGGAAGGAAGACAAGGAAGGAAGACAAGGAAGGAAGGCAAGGAAGGAAGACAAGGAAGGAAGACAAGGAAGGAAGACAGGGAAGGAAGACAAGGAAGGAAGACAAGGAAGGAAGACAAGGAAGGAAGACAAGGAAGGAAGACAAGGAAGGAAGACAAGGAAGGAAGGCAAGGAAGGAAGACAAGGAAGGAAGACAAGGAAGGAAGACAAGGAAGGAAGACAGGGAAGGAAGACAGGAAGGAAGACAAGGAAGGAAGACAAGGAAGGAAGACAAGGAAGGAAGACAAGGAAGGAAGACAAGGAAGGAAGACAGGGAAGGAAGACAAGGAAGGAAGACAAGGAAGGAAGACAAGGAAGGAAGACAAGGAAGGAAGACAAGGAAGGAAGACAAGGAAGGAAGACAAGGAAGGAAGACAAGGAAGACAGTGAGAAGCGTGTCCCTAGCGAGTGTCAAGGAGGACATAGGAAGACCTTGGAAGACAATCTGATCCTTGTAAATACTTCTTGGAACTCCTCTTACTTTCCTTCCTCTTTTTTTTTTTCTTCTTATTTCTTGGAAGACATCTCAAGGTTTCTTTTTTTTTCTTTTACTTTCTTCAGGTTTTTTTTTATTTTTTTTTATACATCAGTCTTTCTTCATTTTTATTTTTTTTATTTTTTAAGAAGTGAATTTCTCTTCGATGATATTGATGGCAACTGAAAAGAAGTTACTATAATTTTGTGAGTGTTTTAGAGGAAATTATGGTGATTCTGTGTATAAGATGGTGTCCTTGAACTGTCTGCTGCCTCCTCCTCCTCCTCTTCCTCCCCCTCCTCTTCCTCCTCCTCCTCCTCCTCTTCTCTTCCTCCTCCTCGCTAGTGATGCATAGAGTCATCATTTATGTGTCACTTTTCGCTGACATCACCACAGTCAATGCACCTCTCTCTCTCTCTCTCTCTCTCTCTCTCTCTCTCTCTCTCTCTCTCTCTCTCTCTCTCTCTCTCTCTCTCTCTCCTCCTCCTCCTCCTCCACCTATTCTTCTTTATTCATTCTTTTCTCCTCTTCTTCTTTCACACCAATACTCTCCCCTCTCCTTTCCCTCCTTCCCCTCTCACCCATCCCTCCTCCTCCTCCTTCTTCCAAATACACCTTTCAATCTTCCTCTTACTTCCCCCCTTCCTTCCCCTCCCTTTCCTCTCCCCCAACACCCATCTTTTCCCCTCCATCTCCCTCTTTTACTCCTCCTCCCTCATCACAACGCAACAAGGACGGGGATGAGGTGGGGGCGGGGCGAGGCGGGGGGGGGAGGAGGGGAGGGGAAGGGAAGGGAGGGAAGGGAGGGAAGGGGAGGGAAGGGGAGGGGAAGGGAGGGGAAGGGAGGGGAAGGGCTAGACGAAGAGCGTACCAGACGTCT
>JAPQNM010000008.1:1337324-1339824 GCA_029783475.1 Metacarcinus magister
ATTTGTTTTTAACTTTAATTTTTGGTTCTTTTTTACACCTCGTTTATTATATGTTTTGTTTAATTCATTCCATTCTCTAGTTTTTTTTCAGTTTGTTTCATTCTTACAATTCATTTATTTTATGTTTTTTTTTAAATTCATTGTATTTTCTTGCAATTCTTTCTTTTTTCAATTTCTAGTTCATTCTTACTCACACTTTCTCTTTTTATTTATTTACTAGAATAGAATCTCATCTTCCTCTACTTCAACATTCTCGTATATATTTTTTCTCCTTATAAATCTTTCTCACTTCAACGCCGTGTGACTGTATTTTAATCCTTGTAGTGTTTATATTTTAACATTCACTCGTATTCTCCTATTTTTTTTTTTGAGTCCCTCCACGCTAATGTTTGTGTTGAAAGTCATTTGTTCGACATATTACGTTTTCTTTATGGTTCTTAATTTCATATCATATTCTTTCATTTTATTATTCATTCGTGTTGCCTTGCGTTGCGTTCAGGGACTTCCGTGTTTCGTTCTATAAGTGTTGAAGTTTAAATGTTCCAGTGAAAAAGTTGATTCCCTTCAAATTTTATGTAATATATTTTTTTCTGTATTTTATCAATCTATATAGAAGATGTGAAATGGTTTTAGATTTTTTAAATGTTAACTTTTTATTTTTTTGTTTATTTATTTATTTATTTTGTTTGTCATTCATATTTCCAGTAACCAGTAATAATTTTTTCCATCTATTTATTCGTGTTTTTCAATATTTCTTGTCATCTTTCGCAATAATATCAAAGTTGTTTTTATAAAAGTTATGTTTCCTGTACTTCAGTCTTCCACATTTTCCTTTTTTTTTCCTTTTACTTACATGAAAAAGAGAGCGAAAAAATAAAACTTACAACATAATAGTTAAAGAAATGATCCGTAAGTCACGCTCTACAAAAAAATATATATAACTAAATAAACAAATAAATAAAGAAAAAAAGAAAAAAATATATAAAAGAAAACCATAGAATAGGGCAAGGTTAGTTAAATTACAAATGTGTTTTCATTCTATACACTCTTGAAAGAAAATTAACAAAATAAAGATGAATTTCCCATAGTTTGCCAATAAAAAAGATAAGAGTGAGAGGAAAATCATTAACTCTTGCAATAGTAAGTTGGACAATTATACAATCATAAATGAGTATGAACAAAATAAAGCAAAATTTTCCATAGTTTGCCAATAAAAAAGACGAAGATGGGAGGAAAATCATTAACTCTTGCATTAGTAAGTTAGACAGAAGTGGAATAAAAGGAAGGAAGCAAAATGTTATGCAAAGGGAAAATTCAGACGAGCAGGAACGATGAAAATAACACTTGTAGGTAGTAATTAACAAGAAAAATCATGAACTCTCTGTCTAGTCCTGTTTTTCCACCTTCCTACCACTTCAACAATTACCAAGAGAAGAGTATCAAGACACCTCCATGACTAAATTAAATTAGTCACCCTTTTTAGACTCTACCTCTGAACATTTTTTTTTTTGGAAGCGGCGGCAATATAAGCGAAAAATTCTTATTCTTCTATTACTTTTATAGCCTTTAGCCGACCTCACTTAAAAGAAAAAAAGAAGACTACAACTATGATAATGAAGAGTGAGTTAAAAAGAAAAGATGAGAAAATGAGACGAATATTCATTACTTTTATAACCTTTAGGGAAGAAAAAAAAATAAAAAAAAATGCAGACAAAAAAAAACTTAGATAATGAAAAGTCAGTATAAAGATGAGATAATGAGACGGATAGGCCTTGCATCCACCTTGTTTAGTAGACGTGTGGTGTGTTGTGGTGTGTTGTGTAGGTGGAGGTGAAGGAAGGTTCTTACGTCCAAGAGGAGGCTTACTTCCTTGTATGGGGGGAACATAATTATAAGATTCAAAAAAGGTAACAAGGAACACTAATCCATCTTAATCAATGTCTTTTGGTGAAACATTTCTTACCTTCTCAAAAAAATAAATAAATAAATAAATAAATAAACAACTACAAAATAAATAAAACATATGTAACATGTCTTTATTATCTTCATTAACTCTCTCGTTGTATGTAATTGTATTCATGTTTTTTTTTATATATATAAGTAGTACATCTTCTTGTCTTTCCTTGTCTTCTCTTGTCTTCCCTTGTCTTCTCTAGTCTTCCTTTGTCTTCTATTGTCTTCCCTGGAACGCTTGAAAACACTCCCTTCCTCAATAGTGTTAAAAATGACGAGATATGTTCATACCTAATTGTATTGCTTATCTTTCTTCTTTTTTTATACAGAATTGAGTAAAAAAAAACTGATGATGTACCGTCTCTTAATACTATTTTTATCTTACGCTTCCTTAAACTTATGTATATTCCTTACACACACACACACACACACACACACACACACACACACACACACACACACACACACACACACACACACACACACACACACACAGAATTTCCTTGCATACACACATTTTTTTTTACACACATAATTTCCTCTCCTA
>JAPQNM010000008.1:1349824-1359824 GCA_029783475.1 Metacarcinus magister
CCCTACCATTTAATGACCAATACCATTACCCTCACCCTTTTCCCCTCACCTCCCTCCCTTTTATTCCCCTCACACACACGCAATATACTCCATCTACACCCACACTCAACCCTTCCCTTCCCCTCACCCTCCTCCCCTCTGAAGCACACTGCATTTACATCCTAAGCCTTGCCTCTCCCCTTTTTTTTTCCCTACACACACACACACACACACACACACACACACACACACACACACACACACACACACACATTCCCTACAGTTTCAAAGTCACCACAAAAGTTTCAAATGTTCTACACTGGTAATTTATTCTACAAAAGTAAAATAACATAGTTTTAACCTTTACTAAAAGAATACATTAAATTCTCATCTACAGTCTTTAACATAATCGTAAATATCAAAGTGTCTATATATAATTTTTCTTTTGATAAATATATACTTCAAAACGCCTTGATTTCACTCACACTTTATCTTTCATTAACATATCACATTTAGTAGTCAAGACAATTATGTATTAACTAACATTTTCTAGTGCCATATAATTTTTCTACCATACAAACATACAAACATACACATGAGGAATCTTAAAACACCTTCATTGATCTTATTCATCTTCTAAGTACTGAAGGAAAATTGTTCAGTTGGAAAGAATGAAGGAAAATGAGAGAAAAAAAAATAAGGATTGTAAGGAAGAAATTAACTTTACTTTTATTACGTGATTTTAGTGATATTTTCGTCTCACTTTCCCGCCTCAAATAGCAGTAGTATCTATTCAGTCTTAGTATTCTACCACTGTGGTACAAAATAGTTCAATAGTTCAGAGTTTTAAAGTGAGTTGCATAAAAGGTATGTATAGGTATGTCTCTCTCTCTCTCTCTCTCTCTCTCTCTCTCTCTCTCTCTCTCTCTCTCTCTCTCTCTCTCTCTCTCTCTCTCTCTCTCGACCACGTAATAGTCTCTCTCCACGCCACATTTTGCTTGGGTTCGGTTGCCATCACACACACACACACACACACACACACACACACACACACACACACACACACACACACACACACACACACACACACACGCAAATAGACAGGTTTACCCCATCGACGCCAATCCTCTTATTCCGTTTAGGGACACACACGCCGCGCCGCCAGGAGGGGAAAAGAGGAAAAAAAGGAAAAAGGAAAAAAAGGGAAAATAGTAATCTCGTGTTTTTTTTCCCTCTCTTCTTCCTACCACCCTCACCCTCCCTTACAGCAGTCAATCATTCTGTCTGTCTGTCTGTATGTCTGAGAGAGAGAGAGAGAGAGAGAGAGAGAGAGAGAGAGAGAGAGAGAGAGAGAGAGAGAGAGAGAGAGAGAGAGAGAGAGAGCAATGTTCTGATAATTAATCCATCAAACACAGAATGTCAGAAGTCCTTTATGTGTGACCTTCATTATTATTAGTCCTCCTATGTCTGTCTGTCTGTCTGTCTGTCTGTCTGTCTGTCTGTCTGTCTGTCTGTCTGTCTATCTGTCTGTATATCTGTCTGTCTGTATATCTGTCCGTCTATATGTTTGTCTGTCTGTCTGTATATATGTATGCATGTATATAATTATGAAGTCTTGCTACACTCTCCCTCTTTACGTTATCCTGATCCATGTTGATAAGGTGAGGAGAGGCTGTACATGGCATTAGTACAACATTCACGTACGGTACTTGGCCAGACACACACACACACACACACACACACACACACACACACACACACACACACACACACACACACACACACACACACACACACACATTACTAGTGACGTCACAACCGCCATGACGTCAGACAAACCTTGCCACTTTTTGTAACATGCAGTGTGTGTGTGTGTGTGTGAGGGGGGGGAGGGAAGGGGGGGAGGGGGGGATGCCCATTGCTCGCAGACACACCAATCACACGGCCCGTCACGAGGACACACACACACACACACACACACACACACACACACACACACACACACACACACACACACACACACACACACACACACACAGCTGCGTTACATTTCACTGTCACACTCCAACAGGGACGAGGAACATGACCGAGGACACACATCATTGGTTCCCGCTGTTCACTTCAAGAGGAGAAACAATGCCAGCGCCAGTGCAGTGCCAGTACCTATGTGCCGTCTCACTCAGTACTGGGACGCCGCAGAAGGGAAGGGAAGGGAAGGGAAGGGAAGGGAAGGGAATGGAAGGACAATTAAGGAAAGGGAAGGAAAGGAAAGGTAAGGTAAGGTA
Source organism: Metacarcinus magister (assembly GCA_029783475.1). NCBI lineage: Eukaryota > Metazoa > Arthropoda > Malacostraca > Decapoda > Cancridae > Metacarcinus > Metacarcinus magister. The sequence continues at coordinate 1,352,089 of JAPQNM010000008.1, forward strand.
AGGGAAGGAAAGGGGAGGCAAGGCAAGGCAAGGCAAGGCAAGGCAAGGCAAGGCAAGGCAAGGCAAGGCAAGGCAAGACATACCAAGGCAAGGCAAGGCAAGGCAGGGCAAGGTAAGGCAAGGCAAAGGAAGGCAAGGCAAGGCAAGGCAAGGCAAGGCAAGGCAAGGCAAGGGAAAGGGTGGAACTTAGCCCCAAACATCGTCGCTACACCTGTGATAATGAGGGAAATAACTAGCGTGGAACAAATGCTTCTCGGTACTGCGTGTGGATTATTAAATTTGTCTTGCTCTTAGTGAGGAGGGAAAATATGCAAAGTCAGAACGGCAAAGACTAGACAGAAGCATGCATTAATGAGACAGTTTCCCTTCCCTTCCCTTCTCTTCTCTTCTTTTTTCTTCCCTTCCCTTCTCTTCCCTTCCCTTCCTTCCTTCCCTTCCCTGCCTTTGTTACCTCACTGCGTTGTCTTAAAGCTGATGACACCTTCTTCTTTCCCTTCCCTGACCGTCACCATCATCATTAAATCAAGTATATGATTCCTCACCCTGCATACACCTTACTCTCTTTTTTTCCCTTTCCTTTCTACCCCTTAAATGTATGCAAACCCGTCCCCTTCTCATAATCCTAATCTACTCATTCCCTACCACCCTTCCCCTTACATCAATCCCTATCCTTGCAGGTTACATCTTACCCTGCCTTCCTCTGTTACCCTTCCCTTCCCCTTCTGTTACCTTTAAGACCCTGCCAACCCCTGCCTTTTCCTCTGCCCTTTACCCTACAGTCTTAGCCTTCCCTCGTCCTTTCCTGATTCTTGTATCTTCCCGCTGCCAAGTTAAGGATGACGAAATCGTAGGATGTTTTTCTCTCTGTCAGTCTCTCTCTCTCTCTCTCTCTCTCTCTCTCTCTCTCTCTCTCTCTCTCTCTCTCTCTCTCTCTCTCTCTCTCTCTCTCTCTCTCTTATCTGAATCCCATCTACATACCTCCCTCCCTCCCTCTTGTCTCTCTTCTACCAGATACATCCACTTTACTGCTCTCTCTTCTCTCTCTCTCTCTCTCTCTCTCTCTCTCTCTCTCTCTCTCTCTCTCTCTCTCTCTCTCTCTCTCTCTCTCTCTCTCAACGAAAAACAACAGCGCAGATTTTTACTCTCGCCCACACACTGTACTGTCCTTTTTTGACCTTTCCCTCCCTCCCTCCTTCTCTCCCCTCCCTTTCCCTCCCTCCGTTACCTTCATCTCTCTCTCTGCAACAGCCACGCAGATACTTATTTACCCACATCTTCCTCCCTTACCTCTTCTCCCTTTGCAAACACCTTCCCTTCCCTCTCTCTTTCTCTCTCTACAATACGTGAAAAAAACAGTCCCGCCGCGTCCCCTAAGGGCTTTGTCTGCCTCCGCCGCCCATTACACCCTCGCCTAAGACCTTGACGTTGAGACTCCACCAAGAGATGTGAAAGAAAACGGACTCGAAGAATAACTCGGAACAATGCTGCTTCGAAATGTGATAATGTTCGACTCTCTCTCTCTCTCTCTCTCTCTCTCTCTCTCTCTCTCTCTCTCTCTCTCTCTCTTTCTTTCTGACAGTGTATCGTTTTGGAATTCCGTCGACAATGAGAATTCTTTTTTTCTTTCACTCTTACTTGAACTTTTTTCCTTCTGTTCCTCGCGCTGTTTCATTGCACACTATTCGAATGACGGTAATTTCTATTGAACATGAAGCGTGATTGGAGTTTATATTGTAATCACATAAATAAGAATACAGTTTTCATATTCTTTCCTTTCTCTTTTCTGTCTCTCTGTTGGTCAGGGAAATTTTTTGAGCTTAAACTTATCTATTTCATTTCGTGCGTTGTTTCAGGTCGTATTCCAGTGCACGTAACGCCTTGTACGTGATCAGTGAAGCACGTAAATCAAGGACGGTTAGCGAGGGCACTTGATGTACGGCTGATGTGGCTTGATACTACCCGACCACCTGTGTGTTAAAGAGAGAGAGAGAGAGAGAGAGAGAGAGAGAGAGAGAGAGAGAGAGAGAGAGAGAGAGAGAGAGAGAGAGAGAGAGAGAGAGAGAGAGAGAGAGAGAGAGAGAGAATGCGCAATTAAGCGTTGACCTTGTATCTTCCTCCTGTGGTTGCTGAACACACACACACACACACACACACACACACACCGCTCCGCCTCGATTTCTCTCCTGACTTGTGATGATACGGTGGTGACTCAGTAGTTGCCTGGCTCCCTCCCGCAGTGTCAGGCCAGGAGTGGAGATAGACAGCAGTAAGGTAGCCAGCCAGACAGCCAAGACAACCAACATAACAATTCAGTATCCAGGCGACATAACCCAACGACTTAAGATGCTCAGAGTAATGTGTATATATGTACAATATTTATACCCAAGAGGTTGTTATACAGGATGCAACACCTACATACATAAATACACAGCTTGGTGCTCGTTAAGTATGCAGTAGTGGTATCAGGACAGCTTGGTACCGAGAGATTAGGTATATATTTACACAATTGGAGTTAGAAAATAATCTTAACATGCACGACTTTTTTACAGTATTCAAAATAGCAAACAAGAAAAAAGAATATAATACTCACGAAAACTAAAACTATATATATATAAAAAAGATACACATATAGAAAAAAAAATATAAAATAGAGTAAAACCAAAAATCTACCACAATACCTGAGAGTCGTTTCGCTTCCCACACGCTGCCACTATCAACGCCTCGCAGGACTCAACCCTTCCCTCCTTCCCTCCAACACTCCCTCCTTCCCTCCCTCCCTCCACCGTTCCCTACCCCTCCATCTCTCCCCTCCTCCCTCCTTCCCTCCACCACTCCCTCCACGCACAAACAAATATCTCTTCCCTTCACTACTTGCTCCCTCCATCCCTCCCTCACACACAAGCAAATATCCCTTCCCTCCCTCCCTCCTTCCCCTCCCTTCCCTCCCTCCCTCCACACACAAGCAAACACCCCGTTGACTTGAGGTGGTCTCAGCATCTATAAGACTCCCTCGTGACCACACAACTTCCCACCCACAAAAGTCTTTCCCCATCTCACGTTCCCCTTTATGACCTCGCCGCTGCACCTCACGACCCAACGACACACTCAACGGAGACGAACCGAGTGCACCAGATTCCCAGGAGACACACACACACACACACACACACACACACACACACACACACACACACACACACACACACACACACACACACACACACACATATGAAGAACGTAGCAGAAAGAGGGAGGTTACACGTTACATCACCACCATCTTTCACCACCACCACCACCACCACCACACACCTGGCCGCCACAATCACCTCCGCTTCGTGAACTTGACACACCTGAAGAAAAAGCGACAAAAGTGAAGCACGACGCTACATTTCATTGTGTAAAACCGCATTTCAGTTATATTTAGAATCACACATCCTCCCTCACCCTCCCTCACACTCACCACACACCCTCCTTCACCACCACAAACTGCTTCTGCTGAACTAAATCTTTCTCCCTTAATTTACTGCTCGTGTATATAACTCACCACCACAAAAAGAAATTACGTTAAAAGTCCGTTCACACTAACTTGGCGAGAAAGCTCCACCCCCATTCCCACAGCGACCAATCATAAATGTTTTCCTCCCAAGTCTGCACCAATCACAGACGTTGGAATTGGGGATGAACCGAATTATTTTCTTCAACTCAATAACCATCTTCAGGAATTAATTTTATGGTTTGTTTATTTTAACTTGGCGGAGAAGCCTCACCTATACCCATGACGGTAACCAATCACGTGCATTTTGTCCAATCAGAGGCGTCGTAAGGGAGGGGGAGGAGGCTAGGGAGTCATTCCTTACTGTCTTTCTCATCTCAGTATTACGTGGGGTTTAAATGCCTTGTTCTTAGATATTTATTTCCCTCGTGTTATGGGGAAAGAACACGAAGGGAAAAAATATATAGATTAAAAAGCATGTGAGCTAAAGTAACCAAAAATACACAGGAAAAAATAACATTGGAGGTTCAAGAGGAAGGAAAAAAATAAATAAATAAAAAGACATTTGAAAAAAAAAGGAATGGTATGAAAAAAATAAATCTTCATACTCTGAAAAAAAAGGAAGTGAATGAAAAACGAAACTGGGTTCGAAAAATATATAGAGTAACTGCTAACAATAACTGAAGGAAGAAAAAAAGAAACTATGATACAAAACAAAATCACACTACACAAAACAAAGGAAAGATCGAAAAAACAACAAGAGTATAGAGGTCAGAAAAAATTCGAAAAAAAAGAAGAGAACAAGCTAAATAAAGAAAAAGATCGCAAAAAGAAATTAAAAGGTCAGAAAAAAGGTCGAAAAGTTAAAGTTCAAAAAAGGTCAAAAAAGCAAGTAAAAGGTCAGAAAAAAAAGTCGAAATGAATAGAATAATAGTTCAAAAAAAGCTAAAAGTAAGAGTTGAAAGAAAAAAAATCAGAAAAAGGCAAAAGTTAAAAAAAAACCCAAAAAAAAGAGAGAGAAAAAAAAATTCAAAATAAAAAATCTAAAATAAAAAGAAAGAAAAGAAAAGAGTACAAAGTTCAAATAAAAAGGAACCAGGGCCACACCAACACGATACAAGAGGGAGGAAAAAGAAGCTATTTCCTCCCTTGCTCCAACTTTAACGCACTCAGGTCACTTGGTTCCCCCAGACGCTCGTTGAGGGAGGCGGGGCGAGACGAGGCCGAGCGAACCACTCACACCGCATACGAACCACGACTCGGGCAAACGAAGCACAACGAAACACAACGAAACGTGAGGAAACATAATGAAACGTGAGGAAACATAATGAACATAATGAAACACGATGAAACAAAATGAAACGGAAGGTAATACTTAAACAGAAAGAAACAACAGGAAACAGAATACAACAGAATGAAATAAGGAAACAAAATTAAACAAAATGAAACATAATAAAACATAATGAAACAGTTCCAATCTCAAAGTAGTGCCAGAATACAAACATAAATAGAGGTGTAAATTATTAGTATGTATTATCAGCACTTAGAAACAATACATACATACATACATACATACATACATACATAACATACATACGTACATACATTAACACGTCTCCACATTGTATTAAACATGAATAATATATGTATAATGAACACTACTTATAGAGGTTCATATAATTCATACTTAAAAAAGACCATATATATTACACAATAACTTTAAGGGAAAAACTATTACATTATATTGTCTTTAGTGTGATTCTATGATACATACTTTGAAGGATGAGAAGAAGAAGAAGAAGAAGAAGAAGAAGAAGAAGAAGAAGAAGAAGAAGAAGAAGAAGAAGAAGAAAGAAGAACTAGCAGGATAATAGAAGGAAGAACAAGACGAAAATAATAAAGAAAGAAAATGAAGAAGAAAAAGGATGACGAAGGTGATGTGGAGAGGGAGGAGGAGGAGGAGGAGGAGGAGGAGGAGGAGGAGGAGGAAGAGGAGGAGGAGGAGGAGGAGGAGGAGGAGGAGGAGGAGGAGGAGGAGGAGGAGGAGGAGGAGGAGGAGAAGCTGACACGCCTCACACCCACAAAACCTCGACATTCCTCACTCACCTCGATTTTTTTTTCCCGTACATGACTGTGTGTGTGTGTGTGTGTGTGTGTGTGTGTGTGTGTGTGTGTGTGTGTGTGTGTGTGTGTGTGTGTACCTGTTCGACTCCCAAGAATAGTTATGGTCTTTAATAACTAATAAAAGAGAGAGAGAGAGAGAGAGAGAGAGAGAGAGAGAGAGAGAGAGAGAGAGAGAGAGAGAGAGAGAGAGAGAGAGAGAGAGAGAGAGACCTGCATTCAATATTTACGACTCAAGCGCAGAGAGAATAATGTGCTGAGGAAAAGACTAGAATGTGTTATCATGTGTTGCGTTACGTTGTGTTACGTTTCTCTGTGTTATGTTGTGTTGAGTTACGTTTGCGTTACGTTATATAATATTACTTTACTCCAGTGTTCTATTATATTGTGTTTCTACTGTGTTGCATTTCTTTGTGTTGTGCTGTGTTGCATTTCTTTGTGTTGTGCTGTGTTGCATTTCTCTCTAAGCTGTGTTAAATTGCAGGTCATTAGGGTGAAGTAGAACACTGTATGCTGTGTGCTGTGTGTGTTTTGCTGTGTGTTGCTGTATGTTGGTGTGTGTTTTGCTGTGTGTTTTGCTGTGTGTTGCTGTGAATAATATTGCAGCGTTGAACAGCGTCATAAGGAATTAATGCTGTGGACAAGACCGTCTAAATGTGTTGCTGTTGTCGTGTGGTGTGTTACATGTGTTACTAAAGCAGGTTTGTAAGTTATTGAGTGTTACATGAACTGTGTGTGTGTGTGTGTGTGTGTGTGTGTGTGTGTGTGTGTGTGTGTGTGTGTGTGTGTGTGTGTGTGTGTGTGTGTTTCATGGTAGTGTTGGTGTTAATATTCTTGTGTTTCTTGTATTACTAATGTTGCTGTTGTGTTGTTTCTAAATTATCTTATTCCTATTCTGTGTTGCTTCTATTCCTATGTTTAGTAATGTTGTGTTGTTCCTGTTATTCTATTTTCCTTCTTATTCTTGTGTTGCTTTCATTCCTGTATTTATTCATTTTGTGTTGCTTCTGTTATTCTATTTTCATCCTATTATTGTGTTGCTTCCCATTCCTGTTTTTATTATCTTGTGTTCCTGTTGTTACGTCGCCCCCCTGCCCCCCCCCCCCTTTGGTCACGCCTTTTTATGTGTTACTTGTGGTTCTGTTTCCCTCGAGGTAGTGTTCTGTCTGTCTGGGAAAAGCGAAATAAAATGACAAGAAAAAGGAAAAAAAGCAAAGTGGTAAATGACAAGGAAAAAAAAAAAAGTGTGTTTGTAAAAAAAAAAGATGTTTGCTCATCCAACTTTTGTTTTACTCATGAATAAAACAAGAGAAAAACAGCGTCAAGACAGCCTGTAAAGAGAGAGAGAGAGAGAGAGAGAGAGAGAGAGAGAGAGAGAGAGAGAGAGAGAGAGAGAGAGAGAGAGAGAGAGAAGGAGAGAGAATTCATGATGAGACGTCAAGGTAGTTAAATTAAGATGTGGAAAGGTGTCTCTGTCTCTCTCTCTCTCTCTCTCTCTCTCTCTCTCTCTCTCTCTCTCTCTCTCTCTCTCTCTCTCTCTGCGGTAATGACGCCTCCAAAGTTTTCATTTCAAATCTTAAAAGAGAAAACCAAGGAGTAAGTTTTCACATTTAAAGTCGCATTGATTTCCTTTCTTCTATTCTTTAATTACGAGAGAGAGAGAGAGAGAGAGAGAGAGAGAGAGAGAGAGAGAGAGAGAGAGAGAGAGAGAGAGAGAGAGAGAGAGAGAGAGAGAGAGAGAGAGAATCAGAATCAGAATCAGAATCAGAATTTTATTCCATTATTACAATGGTTATTCTTTACATGTACATACGTTTACGTTTAGCAAAAATATGGTAAAACTAAGCTAAATCAAAGAAACGAAATAACAAGTTATTGAGTAAAATGTACTAAATCAAGTAATAAAATAAGATAATAAAATATACAGAAGACAGATAAAAAGTGATATATGATAAGATTATACAGAAACAAGGAAACGAAATGTATGGTTACTCAGTAAAACGTACTAAATATACAATGAAATAAAATAATAAAATCTATAAAAGGCTAATAAAATAGTGAAGCAATAAAATATTAAGATATAGCAGGCATATCATGGTCGAATAAAACTAAGTAAAATCACAGA
>JAPQNM010000008.1:1364824-1367324 GCA_029783475.1 Metacarcinus magister
TCCCTCCTTCCCTCCCTCTGTCCCTCCATCCTTCCCTCCCTACTCTCCCTCCCTCCTTACTCTCCCTTCCTCCTTCGTTCTTCCTCCCTCCTCTTCCTCTTCGTTCTTCTCTCTTCTCATTCCATTCCCTTCTCACCCATCTCATCTCCCTCCTTCCATGCCTCTACTTGTTTTTTTCTCTTTATTCCCTCATACAATTCCATTTTTTTTTCTCTCTCTCTCTCTCTCTCTCTCTCTCTCTCTCTCTCTCTCTCTCTCTCTCTCTCTCTCTCTCTCTCTCTCTCTCTCTCTCACATACTGAACCTCACATAGGAAGAACAAACAACAACAGGCCTGCCGGCCCTTTGTGAGACTACACTATCTACTCTAGAGTGAAGGATACATGATAGTAAGGGTGAAGGCTTCTCTCCCCAGCCATGGCTGGCAGGGAAAGGAAGGCCAACCAAGACCAGACTATTACCACTGTCACTACCACTACTGCTACCACTACTTCCTGGCAAGTGATGTCAGGCCACTAGCGACGTCTTTTGAATCGACATTTCGTAAGTTAGGTACATCAGGATGAACATACTCAAAGTTTGCTACGTTAACGGATAGTATTTTAGTTGTGGATTGGCTTCTAAATATTTGTCAAGTCTATATTTGAACGTAGTAATTGTTTTACTGTCGACGACATTGGCGGGCAGGGAGTTCCAAACGTTAACGATCCGATTGAAAAAGAAGTGTTTGGCTTCGTTTGATGTGAATCTTTTACCAGTAATCTTAAAAGAATGACGTCTTCTTGTTATATTTGATCGATCAAAAGTAATGTAATCTTCTGCATTGATATTATCGAATCCTTTGATTATTTGACACTTCCAAAAATTACTTCCTCCTCTTCTTCCTCCTCCTCCTCCTCCTCCTCCTCCTCCTCCTCCTCCTCCTCCTCCTCCTCTGAATACCTTTAATGGGCAAGAAGCAATCTCCTTTGAAGTGATTTACTCGACAATCACTCAGACCGCCTCGTTAAGGACGCTGTTACCGCCGCACTAACACCATCACGTCAACGCCGAGGTGGGAAAGACGTCAAGAGGGAGGGTGAAGGGACACTAAGGAAGGTACGGGGAAGAAATTGACTTGTGGCGGAGTTATAAAAGGGAAACTAAAGATAATGAAGGGAAAAAGTTCTTAGGGTGAAAAGTATGAAGGGAAACTACAGAGAGTATAGTATAGATATTGATGTTTAGATGCATTATAAAAGAGTAACTTAAGGAAATACTAAACAAATTACTCAAACGATAAAAAAATAGTTACCTTAGTGTATAATGTAAAGAAAATCAGTAGGAAAATTGACCTTTAAGTGAATCAAAAAGGGAAACTTTAGAAAATATAAAATCAATAACAAATCATTGTTTCCTAATAGCAAAAAAACACTAAGAAAATTAATAATCACAACGAAAAAAAAAATTTAACCTGAAACCATGAAAAAAAACCAATATAGATAAAAAAAATAATATAGAAACAAAATAAAACCGAAAAAGAAATAGTATGGAGAAAGAAAATAATAGACAAAATAAAACAGACACAAAAAAAACACAGCAAATAAATAAATAAATAAATTCTCAAAATAGTATGGAAACAGAAAATAATACATAAAAATAAAATACAAAATAACATACATACAAAACACACAGCTACAAAATGGTTGCAGCGAGTAATGAATTGCACCAAATGATTCCAATGATTGAAAGGTAAAGCGTTAGATCATCAAAGGTCCACAGGTGTTACAGGTGCTACAGGTGTGAGGTGACGCCGATAACACTCAGGTAACTCATTAAAAACACCGCTGGAACGATGGATTAAAGGAGAAAAATAAAAACACGTCATACAGCTGTGTGTGTGTGTGTGTGTGTGTGTGTGTGTGTGTGTGTGTGTGTGTGTGTGTGTGTGTGTGTGCGCGTGTGTGTGTGTGTGTGTGTGTGTGTGTTTAGTCATCAGGTGCAAGAAATGGTCTTGTTTGGAACTGGAAACTGCAAGAGGAGGAGGAGGAGGAGGAGGAGGAGGAGGAGGAGGAAGAGGAGGAGGAGGAGGAGGAGGAGGAGGAGGAGGAGGAGGAGGAGGAGGAGGAGGAGGAGGAGGAAAGTAATTATGTATCTCATTAAACAACGACGACAACAACAACAACAACAACAACAACAACAACAATAATAATAATAATAATAATAATGATAATAATAAACATAACAATGGCAACACATCACATTTTCTATACACAAAGAAAACGTCACCAAGGAATACACAAGAAAAATGAGAGGAAGAAAAAAACAAAATGAGTAATCTTAATAAAATTTTCACAGTGTCTTTATTCCTCTTGAGAGTGAAGGGGAAGTCGCAGGAAAGGGGAAAAGCACGGAAAGACAGAGGGATCCAGCGGGGAATGAAGAAGTGAAGGTACTGGCTAACTCTTGCATTACTAAGGTGGACAGGAGAGAAGGGAGGGGAAGGAGGAATAAGGAAGGAA
>JAPQNM010000008.1:1377324-1379824 GCA_029783475.1 Metacarcinus magister
GGAGGGAAGGAGAGAGAAAGAGAGAGTGGAAAGGAGGAAGGCTGGCAAAGGTGTAATGGTGTGCATGTGGCAGGGTGTAGGTGACAGGGTGAAGGTGGCTGGGTGGGCGTGGGTGAAGGTGTGGGCGTGGGTGTAGTGTGGGCGTGACGAAGGTAATGATGAGGAAGACAGACAGAAGAGGAAAAGGAGTAGGTGGAGGTGGGTGGAGGTGGGTGGAGGTGGGTGGAGATGGGTGGATGAAGGTGGAAGGAAGTGGGTGGGGCAGGGCGGGACGCAAACAGATTGAGTGGTGACAACATACGCTACAAAAACAACCTACACACACACACACACACCACACACACACACACACACACACACACACACACACACACACACACACGGGTTAAGTTGTTAAGTGGTTGAACATTACCCACGCCACGCCACACGCCACACCACACGCCACCCGCCCACCCGGCTAGATGGTCAGCGCGTGTCCAGGGGCAGTGAGGGGCAGTGAGGGGCAGGAGGGCGGTAAGTGTTTGGGGGAGGGAGGGGGAGGGGGGGGAGGGCATGGAGAAGATCGCGTCCTTAGAAGTATACAAGCACTACATATTACCATCTTCACCTACTCTTGCTAAGCTAAGTGCGTTGGTGATTTTCTTAATTATCACAACGTTTATTCCTGCAACGTTTTAACCCATAAATACAACGTTTGGAAATGACGATGCAACACACACACACACACACACACACACACACACACACACACACACGTAAATAATTCAACAGAGAATTGCGTAACAGAAACATTCGGCTTTACCAAAACAGGAATGAGGTTCTGAAGCTGTTTATTCTCTCAACGATTATCCAAAGTATTCCCGCGGAGTTTAGTGCGGGAGGAGTTTAAGTTACGTTACGTTACCGATACTTAAGCTGCCGAAAAAGGAGAGGTACAAGGTAGTGTTTAGCAGACTTGGTTTTATTTTCACTTAATCCAGAGTTTTACAGCCACTAAAAAATGTTAAGTATTTTCAAATAGTTGACAAACGAAGAATAATTAAAAAGAAAAAAGAAGAGTCATCATTTTCGTTTTTGTTTATTTCTCTTCAAATTATAAAACACAAATAGAGAATATAACAAGAAGGAAAGAGAAGAGGAAGAGGACACGCCCGATAACTTATTCTTCCTCTTCCTCCTCCTCCTCCTCCTTCTCTTCCTTATTCTTTCATCCTTTTCATCCAGGGTTTGCGTCATCCACACCTCCACCCTCATCCACCTCTCATCCTCTTTGTCTCCACCTTCACTCCATCCCTTCATCCACTCCTCTGCCTCACTCCTGACCTTCCTCCTTCACCCACCGCCCTTCAGCTTGCATTAAAGGGAACACTTGATTGATATATTGTAACTGCACGTTTCCAAAAGAGTTTATATAGTGACCAAGAGTATATATAAAAAATTAATAAATAAATGAATAAATAAATAAATCCAAATGCTTTATATAACTATTATCATCGTCTTTAAACGGTTTGAACACCTAACTAACCACTGAAGGGATGATTAATTAAGTTGTCGAGAGATAGTTTGAAACAGTTTATATAGCGAACAATACATACATCATTTAATCCCACTGAAATAATAGAAAAATCAGACTATTTTTAACTATTATTATCAAAAGGGTTGCATCACTAACCAACCGTTTTTGAATGATCACATAGAGGTATATTTTGAAACTGTTTATATAGTGACCAAAACCATCTTCTAGTATTTCACTCAAAACCTTAAACAGAAGATAAATTAGACTTTTAAACTATCATTATCTTTATTATCTTTCCCGCCGTTTATGCTGCAGCGAGACAAAGACACATCGTTCACAGACTCCGTTTTCTGTTGATCGATTCTTTGCACTGATTGGATGAGGGGGTACACAGGTAATTACTGACACCTACACCTGTCTCATTACCCACCCTACCTGTGCTCTTACCTTCATTATTGTTATCTAATCGTGTGTGTGTGTGTGTGTGTGTGTGTGTGTGTGTGTGTGTGTGTGTGTGTGTGTGTGTGTGTGTGTGTGTGTGTGTGTGTGTGTGTGTGTGTTTGGACATGAAGAAAAAAAAAACCCACGTCTTTAAATGAACGACTTCCTGTAGCGTTAAAAAATTTAAAGCTTACTTCCTTTAATTTACTGCTCTCTCTCTCTCTCTCTCTCTCTCTCTCTCTCTCTCTCTCTCTCCTCTCTCTCTCTCTCTCTCTCTCAGGTGTACATATGAACTTCTTTCTCTCTGGCGTTAGTGACTTGTTGTTGTTGTTGTTGTTGTTGTTGTTGTTGTTGTTGTTTGTTGTGGTGGTGGTGGTGTGGTGGTGGTGGTGGTGGTGGTGGTGGTGGTGGTGGTGTAAGATAGGCAAATATTTTCATCATTTTCTTCTATTACACTTTTTTTTTTAAACGCAGGAATACATGTAATTTATCCTTTTAACTTTTCTTTTCTTTTTCTTTTTTTCTTGTATTCATTCTTCTATT
>JAPQNM010000008.1:1384824-1392324 GCA_029783475.1 Metacarcinus magister
AGTGTGTGTGTCTGCAAGCACTTGGTGACTCTGCGTTATGCTGTGTGGAAGACGTGATGACTAGGAGGCACGCGTCTGGTGACCCTAAAGCGATGATATGCAGAACGAGGGGACGTGGGGGCGGGGCGGGGGGGCGGCAGAGACGGAGGCAATTCTGTTTCATCAAGGTACTGAGCCATGAGTCAGCAACGGAAATTTACCTAAAAACTGGCAGTCAGGGTCGGGAGGAGCGTCACGCCTCGGGGACCAACACTGGAGGCTCCTCGACCACCACCTGTAGGCGAGGCATGGAGGCGCGGTGACGGGGGAGGATGACAGTGTTATATGAAGTGATGCGTGGGTGTATGCGGCAGGACGAGGGAGCAAGGGACGAGGGAAGGAAGGGGAAGGGGAGAGGGATGAGAAGGGAAGGGAAAGTGTTTTGTTATACCAAGTGATGCGTGGGTGTCTTCAGTGTGGCAGTGCAGGACGAGGGAAGGAAGGGGAGAGGGAAGAGGAGAGGGATGAGAAGGGAAAGGAAATGTTTTGTTATAGAATGTACTGATAAAAAAAATTAATGTTTCTGTAATATTTCTAAAAGGAGATCTTATTTATTTTTTCCTCCACACTCACAAAGTTCACAATCCACGGTGCAGACAACACTATAAAGGCAACATTTTCACTTAACTTGCGTACGTACAAACACACAGCTTCGTTACAAACATACAGCTTCATTAGAACGCTGCAGCCCCTCCACAGCACGCCTCTGTCCCGGTCCTTACCACCGTGACGACCACCACTGAGAGAACCACGACAGACCGCCTTGACACGGGCCCGCCAAACACTCACCTTATCTGTTGGGATGTGGTGGGCGAGGCAAGGGAAACATTTTATACTCTGATACTGTGTCTGTCTATCTGTCTGTTAGTTGGTGTGTCTCTCTCTCTCTCTCTCTCTCTCGTGCATCCCTATAAAAGTCTTTGCAAGTAGCGTGACAGGTGCCAGCTAGATTCACACCCACACACACACACACACACACACACACACACACACACACATTATTCACCAACCTAACCTATCCCAAACAGCGTCCTTGAAATCGCCTCAGACCCTGCTTCCCCTCGCCCGTGGGAGTAGAGGAGAAGGCCCCTCGCTCGTCACACTGGGAGAGGACGCCTGAGCACGACAAATTAAGCTTGGCCGTGGGAGGGGGACGCATCAAGCTGGCCGGATCAACCCACGCTTATTTATACGCAATTGTTACCCTGATCCGATGAGAGAGAGAGAGAGAGAGAGAGAGAGAGAGAGAGAGAGAGAGAGAGAGAGAGAGAGAGAGAGAGAGAGAGAGAGCGAGCAGAAGGAGCCACGTAGAGTCATGTAATTAATTCCCGCTAGGAGGCACTGCGTTCGTTTGTGTCACCCTTCTCTCTCTCTCTCTCTCTCTCTCTCTCTCTCTCTCTCTCTCTCTCTCTCTCTCTCTAGCAGTTATACAAAGGCATATAAAGGATAAAGCTACCGGCACACCCTCCACCCCTCACCACATCATGTCACCTCTCCTCCTCCTCCTCCTCCTCCTCCTCCTCCTCCTCCTCCTCCTCCTCCTCCTCCTCCTCCTCGTCATTGAATTGTGTGGCTTCAGTTTGTTTTCATCGCTAATTATAAGAGTTTAGAAATGAATGAGCCTTTACGCGAACAGAATAGTAGTAGTAGTAGTAGTAGTAGTAGTAGTAGTAGTAGTAGTAGTAGTAGTAGTAGTAGTACCTCCTCCTCCTCCTCCTCCTCCTCTTGACTCCCTTACTAAATGCACTAACATGATAGACATTTTTTTTACCTTTTATTCCCTCATATCTTATTATATTTGCCTTTAATTTTCAACTCGCCTTAAATCCGAGACCTTATGATTTATGTTCTTTGTTATCATACATGTCATCGATCATATGTGTATGTATGTATGTGTGTATGTCACCACCACCACCACCACCACCACCACTACCACAACAATATACCCCCAACACCCTCCTTCCCCTTCCCCCCAACATCACCCCTCCCTCCACAATCTTACTGTTTGCACTGATTAAAACTGAAACACAATGGGAGCAAGATAAGGCCCCGCAGCACCTCGTTACACGGCACAGTGTTATGCCTCCACGTAATGCAGTGACGCAACGCTTGGCGACTCCCTGACCCTACCTCATCAACTCATCCACTCACTCACCCACACATCCACTCACTCATCCACACATCCATCCATTCACTCACCCACCCTTCCACTCACCCACTATCCACTCACTCACCCACCCATTCATTCAACCCACCTCAACCACTCACCCATCAAACCCATTCACCCATCCACTCACCCGCCCACCCACGTGCACGGTAGCATTACGCCCACACTAAGATGCTACATTGTTTTCATTCTTACTATAATACGTAGGTGTTTTTTTTTTTTTTTTACATAAATATATGTTAGGTTTAATTCAACTTTTGCATAACTTTCTGTTTAATACAACGGCAGGGAGAGAAAGCAAAGGAAGTTGTTCAGTAGAGCAGTTCATATGTTCTTCTTTTCAATAATTTCATCCCAGCGTCACGTCACGTCCTCTGTCCGCGAACTATACATCAAAATAAACAAATAAACTAATAAACAAACCACAGAACATCACGCCACAAACAACAACAACAACAACAGCATGCATCCAAACTTCAATTCCTCTCCTGAAACATTGACATCATCTAAAAACATGACATCCTCGCTCCGGGACACTAATACACCACCGGGGGCAGGAGGCGGCGCTGACTGCTGACTGGTGCTGACTGCTGACAGGTGACTGGTGAGGCGCCCCGGAGCCACACACACACGAGGCACCAGTCAGCCAGTTAGTGAGTGAGTGAGTGAGTGCCCCGGGCCTCCCTAAGGGTATTGCTTTATAACATGGGTGGGAGAGAGATCAAAGGTTGTATTACAAATTCATGGAAATATTTAAATTACACCTTCCTAAATGCCAACCGTCAAGGAGGAGGAGGAGGAGGAGGAGGAGGAAGAGGAACAGCAGTATCCTTAGCAGCAGTAGTAGCAACAGCAGGTGAAGAAGCAAGATGGAAAGCAGGATGAGAAAAAAAGAATTAAAGAAAAGGAAGAAAGAAAGGGAGGGAGGGAGGAAAGGGAGGGAGGGAGGAAAAAAGAAAAAAAAATAAGGGAAGGTACAGTTGAGAAAGAAGGGAGGGAGGGAGGAAGGGGGGGGAGGGAATCCGTGCCCCACCCAACCCTCACCCATCCACTCCCTCACACCCTCCTCTACGGCACCTTAGTGAGGCAGGAGGTGGGGGGGGGGTGACGTGCGTGCGTGCGTGCGTGCGTGGGGGAGCAGGAGTCACGACCAACTAACCAATGTTATAAAATGATCACGAATCTCACATACCATTACACAAGACATCGGTTCAACACCATCATCACCATCACCATCACCATCACACTGGCTACAAAGGCTTCACTTAACACCATATTTAGAATCACATTTACTGATACCATTTATAAACTCATTCTTCCGTAACGCATCCACACACACACACACACACACACACACACACACACACACACACACACACACACACACACACACACACACACACACACCGTCACGCCTCGCTGCATCCTTAACTCAAGGAAAAAAGACAACATTCAAAGGTTATTATTTGGTCATTATTCATCTTTATTCTATTCTATTGTATATAAACTTCTACTACGCATCACAACATTCATCTGACAGGAAGTTCTAAGTCTCTACAGGTTGGTGTTGAGTCACTGGTGTGTGGTTGTGCTGTTCTTGTTGCTCGTGAAGGCGAAACCAAAGAATTTCCTGAGGTTGGGTGTCGTGCCTTCAGCCAGTCTTCCTTCCTTTACTTTCTCCTTCCTCCCTCACAGCCTACCTCTCTTTCTCCGTCCTTGAATCACAGTAAGGAGCTCCTACGAGGCGTCCGTCGTGGTGGCATGTGTATATGTCACGTAGCTGTACTCCCTGCTACACCTCCACCTCCACCTCCACCTCCACCTCCACCTCAGGGAGTGTAGCACCACAACCCTATTTGTTGGCAGGAAAACCAAAGGAAACATTGCAGCACGAGGATGAAGCCATCGATCAGCGGCACCACCACCACCACCACCACCACCACCACAACAACGCAGAACACGCCGAGGGGAAACACAGTAGAAAAAAAGTGGAAAAGATACGTACGAGTGATGCGATGTGAAATCAATACATAACTTTGCGAAACAATAAGAAAGTGCAAAACTATCGTCACACCGACCAAACTGGCTAAAAAAACAGCATCAACAACAACAATAACACCAACAACAACAACAACACCAACACACAGGAGGCAGGAGGGCGTGACGGAATCTGAGCGTCCCGTCGGTGCAGAGGACAGCTAGAACACCAACACAACAATGGCGGGATTGGTGAAGGGCGGGGAAGGGAGGGTGGGGTGGCAGGGCGTGGCTAGAGGCGGTATCCTTCCTGCCTGTGTCCAGCGGTGGTGCAGCAGGAAGGCCTCCGAGGGGCGGGAAGAGGCACCTTTGTCCCTCCAGACGGCATGCCTCCCCATCCCCCCCCACCCCCCACCCCGCTCCAGGCCGCGCCGAGGACCTGGTGATGTTTATCTTTTCTCACTGTCATGTTATTTATTCAGTGTATCAGCCTTGACCTTGGCCATCCCTCCTGCACCCTCGCCTTCCTTCCCTTCAATGTATACCTATTGTGTTCAGTGTATCAGCCTTATTAACTCTCAATGAATGCCTGTCAACACCTTATTATTAACTCATGTATATTCTTCCACCTTCATTCATTCATCCCCCCACCCACCCACCCCCACCAGGCCGGCCCGAGGTGGCTCCTTACTTGATGTCATAATCACAACAAACAAACACACACAAAAAACAGATGCAAAACATGGCCACACACAGTCCAGTTCTCAGGGAAGTCTCTCTCCCCCGCGGCACCAACGACAAAAAGTACAACACCACGACACTTTCAAGGCCACACACCGCCACTCCTACTCCCTTTCCTCCACCCCTTCCCTCCACCCCTCCCCTCCCCCTTCATCGCCTCGACGACCACCACCGTAGATCAGCTTACTAAGAGTGCGGCGGAACGAGGGAATGTGCAGCCAGGTGACGCCCTTTCCCGCGGCGGCCAAGCATCAAGCAAGGCAAAAAGGTGAACGTACGCACGCACTCCCGCCCGCCCGCACGCCCACCTCAGATTACCGGATGTGCCCGCGGCGGCTTCTCTATCAACACTAACTTTGTGGTGTCCTTCGTCCACACACACACACACACACACACACACACACACACACACACACACACACACACACACACACACACACACACACACACACACACATAACCTCCTCCACCTTAAACAGCTAAGCGTGCGTGAATGACAAGGGCGTGAGGCAAACAGTGTTCTTCCTCGCCCGCCGTGACTCAGCCCCGCGGCCTTAGCCCTGAGCCCCTGACCCACCGCCGCTAACCCAACACCAACACTGTGTCTCCCTCCTCCTTAGCTAGCGAGGTGCATCACGCTGAGCTTCCGCCGTGACTCACCCGTGCAAGCAGTGTGCAAGACAAGACTCACGCGCTGAAAAACACTGCAAGGAAGAGGAATGTAGCGAGAAGTGTTGACGTTTTTGCTAGCGGCTGAAGGGACGAAATGATGATGATGATGATGATGATGATGATGATGATGATGATGATGATGATGATGATGATGATGATGATGATGATGATGAGGAGGAGGAGGAGTAATAGATGAAGATTATTTAATTATAACACTGACAAATCTATAAGTAACCTGACATGTTCCTCCTTCAAACTTATGAGACACGGACCAGACAGACAGAAAAACAACATCATGCAGACAACACACACACACACACACACACACACACACACACACACACACACCACACCAAACGCAAAACGCACTCGGCCTTGTCAAATATTTTCCACCTGATCTCAACAAAATTTTTCACACGGCATGAAGGACGGACGGACGGACGGACGGACGACGGACGAACGGACGGACGGACTGGACGGACGGACGGACGGACGGACGGACGGACGGATGGACGGACGGACGGACGGACGGACGGACGGACGGACGGACGGACGGACGGACGGACGGACGGACGGACGGACGGACGGACGGACGGATGGACGGACGGACGGACGGACGGGACGGATGAAACACGTGAAGCACAACCACGACCATGAACATAACAAAAGAGGAGGAGAAGGAGGAGGAGGAGGAGGAGGAGGAGGAGGAGGAGGAGGAGGAAAGAATACGGATCATATTCTATCTTTTTTTTATGAAGTAAGTAAATTCTTGAACCATTTCAGCATCCGGGAGAGAGAGAGAGAGAGAGAGAGAGAGAGGAGAGAGAGAGAGAGAGGAGACGAGAGAGAGGAGGAGAGAGAGAGAGAGCGAGAAGAGAGAGAGAGGAGAGAGAGAGAGAGGGAGAGAGAGAGAGAGAGAGAGAGAGAGAGTGAGAGAGAGATGAGAGAGAGAGAGAGAGAGAGAGAGAGAGAGAGAGAGAAAGAGAGAGATCGTTTTCCCTAATCTAATATAAACCTTTACCTAACATTTATCCTTTTCTCATCCCATCTCATTTCATATTCTCTCTCTCTCTCTCTCTCTCTCTCTCTCTCTCTCTCTCTCTCTCTCTCTCTCTCTCTCTCTCTCTTTTCCCTCTCATCCTAAGCCCTTCCCTCCCCCCCCTATCCTTCCCTCTCATCCTGGTCTTTATTTAAAACGTTCCCAGAAAATTCTCAGGAAATAGAATTAAACTTCCATCGCAAACCTTCCTGCCATTCCTTGCAACTTTTCATAACTAAAAAAAAGAAAAGAAAAGATATGTGACCCAGATAACTAAATGCTGTATACTTATTCTCTCTCTCTCTCTCTCTCTCTCTCTCTCTCTCTCTCTCTCTCTCTCTCTCTCTCTCTCTCTCTCTCTCTCTCTCTCTCTCTCTCTCTCCTTGTCAACATTTATTCTCATCTTATACTCATCCCTCTTTCTCTCCTTTCCTTCCCTCCCTCCCTTCCTCCCTCCCGCCCTCATGCCGGCGGGTCTGTCAACAAGGCACCGCCCACCTACTTCCCCAGATTACCTGCCGCAGGGCGTGGCAGCCGCGCCTCACACCCACCCCACCCCAACGCCCACCACGCCCCATAACAGCACCCGCGCTGATATCGTGATGGTGTGTGGGATGGATATAATGTAGGGGAAGGAAAGGGGGTTGGGAGGGAGGGGTAGCTTTTGGTAATGAGATGAGGTCAGCTGAGGTCAATAGGTCACGAGTGGGCGGGATGGGCGGTCATGCAAGGCTGTGTGGGCGGAGGGTGGAGGTGGTGTATGCCTAAGGTGTGTTGCTGGGCGTGGAGGAAGAGGAAGAGGAAGAGGAAGAAGAGAAGGAAGAGAAGAAAGAGGAGTAAGTAAAGAAAAGGTTGAAGATTAATA
>JAPQNM010000008.1:1397324-1399824 GCA_029783475.1 Metacarcinus magister
TTTGTATACTACGAACACTTATTAATACTTTTTATTCACTTTTCATGATGACTTTGATATGAGAATGTATTTATTTATTCATGTGAGATTCAAACCTATTACAGCTGTTGTTATTGTTATTGTTATTGTTATTATTATTATTATTATTATTGAAAAATACAACAGCACTGAATCGTTCCAGAAATAAAGTTGGAACAGTGTTTTATTAGGTTTAAAACACACACACACACACAACAACAAAATTAAATAAAATATATAATAAATAAATAATAACAAAATAAAATGAAAATACAATAATTTATGAAGCGTGCACCAATATGTCCCAGAATACAACGTGGAATAAATATCGGTAATGTATAAATGTATGGAATTCGATCCCAAAATAGTACATTCCACGCGTCACAAACATGGAATGACAGCAATGAACATTAACTGACCACACGCTTCTCCCTCACCCCTCTCCCCTCCCCCTCACCCCTCTACCCTCTCTCCTCACCCTTCTCCCCTCTCCCCTCACCCTCTCCCCTCTCCAACCCTGCATTAATCCCTACCATTACCCACTACCTTCCCCTCTCTATCTACCCTCAGCCACCTTCCCTTTCCCTTCCATCTCCCCTTCCTCTCTCTATCTACTATCCCCTCCCTCTTCCTCTCCCCTCTATATACCCTCACCCACCTTTCTCTCACTTTTTTTTCCTCTCCATCTACCCTCACCTACCTTCCTTTCCCCTCTCTATCTACCATCATCCAGCTTCCCGTTAGCTCTTTCCCCTCCCCTCTCCCCTCTCACACCTCAATCCTCTCCACCTCTCGTCCTGTTCAGCTTCACAACGAGGAGCAAACAAACAAACACACACACACTCACACACACACACACACACACACACACACACACACACACACACACACACACACACAAGACAAACAAACACACACAGAGAAACAAAACACACGTTGGCTTTATATTGGCGGTGAGTTGAAGGCAAATTTTCATATCGCGCTGCCTTCCATTACGGTGCAACTTTATCTACCGATCGTATTGCATCCTAAAAAGGCGCAGCTCCATTGGAATCCATATATTTGAGAGAGAGAGAGAGAGAGAGAGAGAGAGAGAGAGAGAGAGAGAGAGAGAGAGAGAGAGAGAGAGAGAGAGAGAGAGAGAGAGAGAGAAACACACACACATACACACACACCTGCAGGATCCAGCCGTCACGCCCCGCTGCTTCCAGGTCGTCTTGGTGGCCAGGGTCGTCCTCGTCACCACCACACACCACGTCCTAGCGCCCCTCATCTCCCTCTGTGCCCCTCGTCCCCCCCAACCCTCGTACACTGTGCCCTGCTTCCTCATACGCCCTCACCTCAATGGGCTATGCAGGTGTGTGTGTGTGTGTGTGTGTGTGTGTGTGTGTGTCTCTCTCTCTCTCTCTCTCTCTCTCTCTCTCTCTCTCTCTCTCTCTCTCTCTCTCTCTCTCTCTCTCTCTCTCTCTCTCTCTCCAAGACGCCAGGTGCAAAAGAAATGTTCACTGGTTTAATAACATGTAACTTGGCCTTCTGTTCTCCACAAATTGTCGTCCTCCACCGATGCATAATTTACAATCTTATCTTTTTTTATATATATTTTTTTCTCTCTCTAATTTGAACGGGTGTAAGCAGGTGGATGGGTCTAATTGGACAGGTGCAAAAATGATGTTTCTAGATAGTACTAAGAAAAATAATAATAAAATAAAATAAAAAGTCATCGCTTCTTATTCTTTGTTTATACTTGTACTGTAAAGAGTCACGAGTATAGTTTTATCTCTTGAATGAACGTAAACAGGTGTGACTCTACATATTCCAGGTACAAAAAAACGATGATTCTACTACATTATAAACAGAAAAACAAAAATCTTAACTTTCTCTATATATAAATGTACTGAGTGATTCAAGAGTACAATTTTACCTCTTTGAACGGGTGTGAAAAAAATTACCACAAGTGCAAAATCCAACTTTCTACTACTATAAAAACATCAACAATTGTTACTTATCCTCTATATATACATGTACCTCAGTAATTAACGAGTATAATATAACCTTTTATACATAAGTAATACATAAGTGTGCCATAATTACCACAGATGTTAAAATAATATATAAAGACCTTTAATAACACGAAAAATCAGTCTATTACTCTCCTTATAAACATTACCACGTGTCTCTACGACTTAAATCTTCCTCAATTACGGTACACAAGTCTGATCTCTATTCAACACGCACCTCACCTCACCTCTCCTCTCCCTCCTTCCTCAACTACCGTCCACATGTCTATCTATTCACGTCACGATTCAATTCTTCCTCTTCCTCCTTCCTCATGCAACTCACCTCTTCCTCCTTCCTCCTTAACTACGGTCCATAAGTCTTGTCTCTCCTCACCACGTCAGTTACAAGAGTATTTATGAAGGAATGACACACACACACACACACACACACACACACACACACACACACACACACACACACACAC
>JAPQNM010000008.1:1407324-1409824 GCA_029783475.1 Metacarcinus magister
GTGGGAGAGGAGAAGTGAGACGCTGCAAGAATGAATGGAAGGACTGGAGTGTGTAGGAGGTGGTGGAGAGGGTGCTTGAAGGAGTGGGTGGGTGGGAAGGAGTGGGGAGTGGATGAGGGGTGTGGAGGGTTGAGGGGTGGAGTAGGGTGGAGTATGGTGGTAGGGAGGTAGGGAGGGAGTGGTTGTTCCTTATAAGACCATCAATGACACGCCTCAGACACGTGGAAGCAATATAAATACCATGAAATGAATCCAAACTAATATCATCATTATTTGCATTACATTCAATTCACTTAGACTAACAGCACACACACACACACACACACACACACACACACACACACACACACACACACACACACACACACACCCACACACACACACACATAATAACAATAACATTAATAAACACCTGCCAGCCATACATCAACACAATTAATACATCAATGTAAGAAAAAAACAACACAACATCACAGATAAAACACAATATATACAAACACATATCTTCCTAAAACCCTTCACAACACACACACACACACGCACACACACACACACACACACACACACACACACACACACACACACACACACACACACACACACACACACACACACAGAAACACACGAAAAGAACCACAACTGTGTAGGAGTAAAAATGAGAACAACACACAAAGCTGATTCACAAGGCCAACACCTCCACCCACCTCCACCCACCACCACGCCCACCCACTACCACGCCCACGCCCACGCCCACCATTAGCCTCATAGACAGCCTAGGACCTCAGTAATAGCCACCTCGATGCCATTACCACCGCCACACCCCAGCCACTGACACCTAACACCCACCCACACACACACACACACACACACCTGGAGGCACGAGGAGCAGGTGGCCAAATAAGACTGAAAAACAAACAAGCAGGTGCATCAGACTGACTAAATGAATCGTGAAAAATGTATGTAAAATAGTATGTATGCGAGTGTGTAGAAGAGCACACCTTATGTAAACAGGTAGATAGTGGTAATCAGAGGCAGGTGTATACTCAGGTTAAGTATATATATAGCACGTAACGATCATATTTTCAGGTGATATAGAAGACAGGTTGGTGTGTGTGTGTGTGTGTGTGTGTGTGTGTGTGTGTGTGTGTGTGTGTGTGTGTGTGTGTGTGTGTGTGTGTGTGTGTGTGTGTGTTTCAGGGTTATATGGACACATAGACACCCACGTGGCACATTTTCTCACACAGGAGGGAACAGGTAAGGTTAAGTACACACAGATAAGGTGTTCATACGTACATACATACGTACATACATACATACATACATACACAGGTAAGTTATGGGGTTGTCACAGGTAGGGACAGGTGTGTGTGTGTGTGGTACTCCATCATACATACATACAAACACACACACACATACATACACACATACAAATAGGTACACATGTATGGCTGGAGGGAAACAGGAAGATCATATTACGTCCTCAGATGCACACACACAATAAATAATTAATAAATAAATTAATAAAAAAAAATAAATAAATAAATAAAAAAAACAGAAACTCATACACAGGTAAAGACGCTAAAAAGTAGAATCTGATGTTACTAAAATAATAAAAAAAATTAAAAAAATCGTAAATACAGCTTTAGTCGGAAAACCTTTACCCTTTTTTATATAGACGGAAATAAACATTTTTTTTTCTTCATCTAAATAGCGAAGACAATAAGTAAAGTTTGAGGTGATCTAGACAGCAGGTAGACAGTTATCCGGATAGACAGGTGTGTTTCCGCTGAGACAGGTGAGACAGGTAGAGCGGATCCAGTGCATGAATAATTAATAATGAAAGATGTTAATGAACCAGAAAGAGAAAGCATACATACATACATACATACATACATACATACATACATACATACATACATACATACGTACACAAAGACAGACACGAAAAATATAGAGAAAACACAGACAAATATAGATAAAAGTACAATCGTCTTCCATCATCATCATCATCACCACCACCACCACCACCACCACCACCACCACCACCACCACCACCACCACCACCACCACCACCACCACCCTTCACGCCCCACCGACTACAAATTGGTTTCATAGCTTCCGGTTCACCAACAGGAAACTCAGATGGTGTCCCCCCCTCCCCCCCTGCCCCTTTCCCTTCTTTCCCCTCACCTAGTAGTACCTGAGTCACCCCCCTTCACTCTCTCTCTCTCTCTCTCTCTCTCTCTCTCTCTCTCTCTCTCTCTCTCTCTCACAGTATTTCTTTCCCTTTCCTTCATCTCTTCCCACCTGCATTCTTCTTCTCTCTCTCACCCTCATCCTTTCTTTACCTCTCTCCCTCACCTCCCTCATACCTGTCTCTCCCTTATACATGCGTTTCCCTTCACTTTCCTCATACATCTGGTTACTCATCCTCACTTTTTCCTTACTCACTTATCCTCTACCTCATTCCTCTTCCTCATCTACTTCATTTTTCCCATTA
>JAPQNM010000008.1:1412324-1424824 GCA_029783475.1 Metacarcinus magister
TTCGTGTTCAGCATGAGGAGGACGAGGAGGACGAGGAGGAGCAAGAGGAGAGTAAGAGGAGATAGTATGAATTCCAGATAGATAGATAGATAGAATGTCTAATTAAAAACGTACACATATAACTGTGTGTATGTATGTGTGTGTGTGTGTGTGTGTGTGTGTGTGTGTGTGTGTGTGTGTGTGTGTGTGTGTGTGTGTGTGTGTGTGTGTGTGTGTTTTATCCAATATCGTAAATACCTAACTCTCTCTCTCAAACGTCTCAAAGCACGCTCTTCACCCCTTGTTTTCACCTCTTTGCCATTAATATCGCCACCTCTAATGCATCCACCCCACACTTTTTCTTCCATAAGGAGGAGGAGAGGGAGGGGGAGGGGGAAGGGGAGGGGGAAGGAGGAGGGGGAAGGGGGAGGGGAAAGGGAGAGGGGGAAGAGGAAGAGGAGGAGGAGGAGGAGGAGGAGGGGGAAGGGGGAGAGGGAAGACAGTAAAATCCAGATTGGTTGACCCTTACTGGGTTGGAGTTAGAAGGACAACAAAATCAATCTGACAAGGTTGGAGTTAGAGAGCCAATCAAAATCAAGATTGGTTGATCCTTACAGGGTTAGAGGGCCAATGAAAATCAAGATGGATTGAACCTTATTAGGTTGGAGCTAAATCTACCTTAATACTCACACCATCGCGGTTTAACAGCTACGCTATTCTGTAAATACAAATCATGAATACTGAACAACAAATTATTGTCGCCAGCATTAACATGAGTGTAAGTGAATGTGATGCCGTGAGCTTGGACAACTACTTGTCCCAGCACCACGTTGTGCTACACACTCACGTGGAGGAGGAGACTCCTAAGAAGGGCTGTTTCGGGTGGATCCGTTGCTGCATCCCCAAACGGTTTAAACGGTGGTGGAAAAGGCGGGCACAACGGCACACCACTACTGTTTGTGGCGCGCAGTCCAATGCCGAGGATTCACGCTCAGCACAAACCCAGCTGACCACGGCAAAGAACGGCCAAACGGACGGAGCAGAGGCTGTGGTTAAAGGTAACAAGGGAAGGAATAATTGTGTGCAAGAAAACACTTGCAGCACCGCTACATCACGTTACACTGGATTCACATCTCCAGTCATCGTTGGTGTGGTATGGAAAAACAAATGTGCAGGCATTGAAGGGAAGAAACAAGTTGCAGGAGTTGGTTTGCCATTCACGGAATGTGCATCTACGGCGGTAACAGAAGAGTCCGAAGAGACACTTGACGCAGGAACCACCAACAACAAAACAAAGAAACGTCGGCGCAACCGTAGGAGGAAAAACAAGAAATGTGAAGAAGTGACGCTGAAATTTGTCACTGAAGAGGAGGAAACCATCAATGAAGAGGAGGCAACCATCGCTGAAGCGGAGGCAACCATCGCTGAAGCGGAGGTAACCATTGCTGAAGCGGAGGCAACGATCGCTGAGGCGGAGGCAACTATAGCTAAAGAGGAGGCAACAATCGCTGAAACGGAGGCAGCCATCGCTGAAGCGGAGGTAACTAAGGCTAAAGAGGAGGCAACGATTGCTGAAGAGGAGGCAACCATCGCTGAAGAGGAAGCAAACTATCGCTAAAGAGGAGGCAACCATCGCTGAAGCGGAGGCAACCATCGCTGAAGAGGAGGCAACCATCGCTAAAGAGGAGGCAACCATCGCTGAAGAGGAGGAAACTATCGCTGCATTGGAGGAAACCATCGCTAAAGAGGAGGCAACCATCGCTGAAGCGGAGGCAACCATCGCTAAAGAGGAGGCAACCATCGCTGAAGAGGAGGAAACTATCGCTGCATTGGAGGAAACCATCGCTAAAGAAGAGGCAACCATCGCTGAAGAGGAGGAAACTATCGCTGCATTGGAGGAAACCATCGCTAAAGAAGAGGCAACCATCGCTGAAGAGGAGGAAACTATCGCTGCATTGGAGGAAACCATCGCTAAAGAAGAGGCAACCATCGCTGAAGAGGAGGAAACTATCGCTGCATTGGAAGAAACTATCGCTGAAGAGGAGGCAACCATCGCTGCTGAAGTAACCACCGTAACTGCAGAGAAGCCACCCGTCACTGCAGAGGCACCACCCGTCACTGCAGAGGCACCACCCGTCACTGCAGAGGAGCCACCCGTCACTGCAGAGGCACCACCCGTCACTGCAGAGGAGTCACCCGTCACTGCAGAGGAGCCACCCGTCACTGCAGAGGCACCACCCGTCCCTGCAGAGGCACCACCCGTCACTGCAGAGGCCAGAGACTCACCAGTAATAGTAATGAAGTCTGAAAAACCCGATGAAGGAACTAACCAAATAAAGGAAACCAAGAAACGTCGGCGCCGCCATAGGAGGAAAAACAAGAAGTGTGAAGAAGTGACGCTAAAACCCGTCACTGCTGAGGAGGTCATTAAGGACAGTCCCCTCCCAGACCAATGTCAAGACTCACACAAAACAGAACACCTCAGCCCCAACGCCAACAACAGTGCATCGCCTCACAACAAAACTGGCACCGCTGCCATCGTAAACCCTTGCCCTCCCGATGAGGCAGAAGCCCCCTCCTCCCTCGACACTGGCACCGCTGCCATCGTAAACCCTTGCCCTCCCGATGAGGCAGAAGCCCCCTCCTACCTCGACACTGGCACCGCTGCCATCGTAAACCCTTGCCCTCCCGATGAGGCAGAAGCCCCCTCCTCCCTCGACACTGGCACCGCTGCCATCGTAAACCCTTGCCCTCCCGATGAGGCAGAAGCCCACTCCTCCCTCGACACTGGCACGGTGTGTCAAGACGGTCCTGGTCTTCACGAAGTTGATCAGGACACCCTTGAAGCCTTCCTTAAGGAGGCCGGGCTGACCAGCCTCTCGTTCTCGCCGCTGCCACTTCGTTGTCTTGGCAGCAGCGACAAGAGTGACATCCTGGGTCAACGTTGGTTATCAGACGACGTGATCGACTTGGCCCAGGAAGTGTTGCAGCGACAGTTCCCACACATTGGTGGGCTGTACGCCTGCGGGGCGGCCTTCACCCTGCCGCCCCTGCAGCCCGGCGCCAACACTCTGTTCCTGCAGGTGGTAAACCGATCGGCGCCGCTGAGTCTTGCGTGCATGGCAGACTACAGCCGTGCGTTGGGCACTCACTGGCTGCTGCTGTCCTCCTTTGGTGCGGAACGCAGCGGCCAGCTGGCGGTGTACGACTCCATGTACCATGATGTGTCCCCCTCCACCGCCGCGCTGGTGAGGCAGCTGCAGCAGCTGTATGCCTGTCCTCCAGGGACAAAGGTGTGGCCTGTACAGCGGCAACAGGACAGCTACAGCTGTGGTCTGTTTGCGTTGGCCTTCGCCTTCAGCATTGCGTTGGGGGAGAACCCACGTTTTGTGAGTTACGATCGTGCCAGTATGCCGCAGCACCTCGTGTGGTGCCTCGAACACGGCCAAGTGAAGCCGTTCCCTTCCGTCAAGGTGAACAAAGGATACAAAGGAGGCAAGAAAGGAGGCAAGCGATAATCATGTATGTTTTCATCTAACAACTCGTCTACACGTTAAAGCTTCTTCATTATTTATCATACCAGACGAGCCTCGTTCAAGTGTTTTTTTTAAAGTATTGGAATCAAAATGTAATAACGTCGTGCGGTAAAACTTGGACAGGAATTCTACAAAGGACAAGAAATATTTTCTGAGCTATAATTATATATTATATAATTATATATTTTTGTTGTTCATGTTGATAAAATAAACTGATAATTGCATGTCATTCTTGTTTTATGTTTCGTGTAATGTCACCATTATTATGTTGAGGAGCCTTCCACTTTGGTGTCCTTTTGTCTCTATCAAGTAAATATTTAGTAGTAGCGTAGCTAGAAGGACAGCCTCGTTAGGTCCAGTAGGACTACTGATGTGTTCTTCCTTTGTACACTAGACTACAGACACCACATACTCCCCTCCCTTCCCTTCCCTTCCGTACCCTCTCTGTCCCTCCCCTCCCCTCTCCCCACGGCTGGCTCAATCAACACCCGGGGGCGATACAGTACAGTCTAACAGCCTCCCCACCCTTAGACACCCAATGCTAGATCAAAGGGAGAAATAAAAGCTGGGTGATGATTTTAAACTTAATGGAGTGAATTTAAACCTATGTAGAGATGACTTAACTTAACCTAACGTGACCTAACTTAAACCTAATCTAAATTAACTTATCTTAACCTAACCTAACTTAGCCTAACCAACCTGAACTAACTCAGCCTAACTTAGCTTAACTTACCTAACCCAACCTAACTAATTCAAACTGACGTGACCGGACTAAAAACAATTAACAAACTAAATAAACAATACAAAATAACACACACCAACAATAATCCAGACAGTTAATAACAATAATAACAATAATAACAATGAGTAGAAATAAACGAAAAGAGAGAGAGAGAGAGAGAGAGAGAGAGAGAGAGAGAGAGAGAGAGAGAGAGAGAGAGAGAGAGAGAGAGAGAGAGAGAGTGTTAGGTTACAACACGGGTGGGTGGCAGCGTTACAACCACTCGGATCATCCTCTCACGGTGGTGAAAAGAACCCCACACCACCACCACCACCACCACCTCCTCCTCCTCCTCCTCCTCCTCCACACACACACGTCTTTTCAACCCCTTCTTTCTACCACTCTACTCCTTCCTTCCCTCCCTCCCAACCCTCGTTCTATACACCCCATCCTCCCCAACCTAACCCCCCCCCACCTCCATGTCTCTCCACTCACACCCATTCCAATTCTCACTCCATCCTTCACCCCTTCTCCTCCACCTCTCTTCCTCCACACATCTTAAATACACCACCACCACCACCACCCAAAAAAAGTTTGAACAAGTTTATGATGACTAAATAATAAAATGTAAAAGAAAGGTTGACCACCTCCCCTCAATAACCTCACAAGCTTACTCCATTCTCACGTGTGTCTCCAAGCTGGCCTCCCTCCGCCCCCCCCCCACACCCGCTTCCTTAACCACCCTCCCCGTTCAACTTCCCCAGACACGAGCCTTGTGGGTGTTCCCTTAACTTCCCTTAACTTCCTCCACGCGGGACTGTCTGGGTGAGCAGGTCCAACTTCCGGGCCAAGGGTGACGTAACAGGTAACGAGCCTCGAGTCACCTTCATGGACTTGTTACTAGTAATTTTCACACGTGGTCACCTCATGATTCTAAGATATCACCTGTTGCCAGACGCATTAATTGGAATATTCAGGTAAAGTTTCCTCAAATCTCAATATTCTCTCTGCACTGGTCTGGACACTACCAAGACGAAACACAATACCTCTGATCCATGTGTCATCCTGGAACACCGTTGAGGGAGGTGCTGGAAGGGAATGCTGGAAGGTGATGAGGCACTGATACACTCCTGCCTGCTTCCCTCACTCTTCAGCTGGCCAGGGAAGGACTCAGACACGCCTTCACATTCTCAGACCCAAAGTGAAGACCAGTCAGTCATTAGCTCAAGAATGTCTGCTGGAATTCCTTGAAGATCCTCCTTCCACCACCTTTCTCATACCATCTCCTCACTCCACTATTCCACCTTCCACACCCTGACCCTTCCTCCCTCAGCACCACCATTAAGTTATCTATTAATACGAGTTTCTTTAAGTAATACCACCATTGTCTTTAAGAGTGAGTGATGTTTCCAGTTCAAGACTTACATTTAAAGGCGATGAAAGTAAAGAAGAGTTAGGATGAGATGAGAAACAAGTGAATGAAGATGGATTAACACGATGACTGGATGGAGTGAGATGAATGAGAAAAAAGAAGATAAAAGTGAGAGAGATAGAAAAATAAAAGATGAAAGAGACTCGACCGAAATAAGCAGCAGATTACAACAACAACAAAGAAAAAAACAATGCAAAGGAGAAAAAGAAAAAGAAAAAAGATGTAGAAGAAAGAAAGAAAGAAAAAGAGGAGATACAAGAGAAAATAGAATTAGAAACACAAGAAAGACAAACTAATTGAAACAGAAGAAGAAGAAAAGTGAGAAATAAAACCGTGAATGAAATAAACAAACAAACGAGAAAACAAAATGAAAAAGAAAACGAAAATCAAAAAAATAAAAGCAAAGCATGTGGAGGAGGCAAAGAAAATAGATGAAAGAGAGAGAGAGAGAGAGAGAGAGAGAGAGAGAGAGAGAGAGAGAGAGAGAGAGAGAGAGAGAGAGAGAGAGAGAGAGAGAGAGAGAGAGAGAGAGAGAGAGAGAGAGAGAGAACTGAAGGCACAAATAAGAGCGAATGTAATGAAGATGGGAAGAGGAGAGAGCAAAGAAAGAATGGAAGAAAGGAGAAAGAAAGAAACAGAAGAATAGGTGAAGCGAGAGAAGAAGTGAAAGAAATAAAACAAAAACGAAAGGATAAAAAAAGGAAAATTAAGGAAACTGGAAAGGAAGGAAAAGAAGGAAAATTAGGAGTGGAGGAAGAGAGAAAAAAAGGAGAGAACTTGGGAGGAAATGAGAGAAGAAAAAGGAGGAGAGGAGGAGAGGAGGAGGAGGAGGAGGAGGAGGAGGAGGAGGAGGAGGAGGAGGAGGAGGAAGAGTAGGAGAAGGGATAACATGCACGGTTTGAGGTTTGAAGGTACTGTGGGAGGGAGGGAGGGACGGAGGGAGGGAGGGAGGGAGGGGAGGGAGGGGAGGGAGGGAGGGAGGGAGGGAGGGAGGGAGGAAAGGGAGGAAGGGAAGGATGGAAGGAGGGAGGGAGGGAGGGAGGGAAGGATTGAATGAGGGAGGGAAGGAGGGAGGGAAGGAGGGAGGGAAGGAGGCGTCAAGTTACCTGCCAAGTGAGGAATCCCTTCAGAGGAGAACTCACACCCCGCCCCGCCCCGCCCCGCCCCGCCCCGCCCCCTCCTTATCCCTCCTTACCCCTTCTTTCCCCTTCTCCTACCCCTACTTTATATCACCCCGTCTCATCCTACCCTGCCTCCTATCCCATCCTATCCTATCCTATCCTATCCCCTACAAGCCTGTCCTGCCATACCCCATCCTATTCCACCCTACTCCATCCTACCCCACCCTACCCTATCCTATCCCACCCTACCCAATCCTACCCTATCCTACCCCTCATTCCCCCGCCCCTAAAGAGCGACACTGAGGAACATAACGAGAGGAGCGACGACAAATTTCCCAACAAAACAATCTGGTGTTGGGTTACTGAGGAAGGAGTTACCGTCGAGGGCACCGCTGACGTCACTTTGGGAGGGGGACAGGAAGGCGGAGGCGGAGGGGGAGGAGGAGGACGAAAGAGGGCGTGAAGGAGGGAGGAAGGGCGAGGAGTGAGTGAGTGAGTGGAGGGAAAGAGGGAGAGTAAGGAGAGTAAATACTATAAAAGGGTATCGAAACCACGTATCTAGTGCTGTTGTTCTATACTACAAGACACTTAGCCATCCAGCCATGCACACACACACACTCACACACACACGCCAAGTCACATCGTTACCTATATATACACCTGCAGCTACTCGACACACACAGGTATTGAACAAGTATTAAACACGTGACACTGGTATTTACTCGACAAACTGTTTACAAAGGGAAGGAAAGGAAGGGAAAGGAAGGGAAAGGAAGGGAAAGGGAAAGGAAAAACAAGAGTAAGAGTTTCCGATCGCTTTGTAAACTGTTTAGAAGTAATTTTTTTGTACCCTGCAAGAACACACACACAAACACACACACACTTACACACACACACACACACCTCCTCCTCCAAGGGTACTCACTCACTCCTACACACACGCCAGCCACGCCGCTACAAAAAGACGCCGCCCTACATAATACCCTTAGATGACTGCCTTCTGAGAGTCTGATCAACGCCTACACCACCACCACCACCACCACCACCACCACCACCACCACCACCACCATCATCATCATCATCATCTTCTATAAGGCTTCTCCTGATGGTGCAGACAGAGGCGCCGCCCAGCTTGGTAAAGAAAGTGGAGGACGCAGGATAGAAGAGACGCAGAAAAATATTGACGAAGCGAGGGAGACATTTTTGAAGAGGAGAAAATACAGATTTGAGACCGAAGGAAAATGTGGAGCTTGGAAAATTCTGGAGAAAAGCAGAAGTTTGAAAATGCAAAGGGAAAGGAAGTTTTAAAAAGGTTTTATACATGGGGTGGGGAGAGAGAGAGAGAGAGAGAGAGAGAGAGAGAGAGAGAGAGAGAGAGAGAGAGAGAGAGAGAGAGAGAGAGAGAGAGAGAGAGAGAGAGAGAGAGAGAGAGAATTATAACTTTAAAATAAGACACACAAGCTGTTTGACTGATGAGGGGAAGCGAAAGGTGATTAATAATTTTTGACCAACTTGTTTCCTGACTTACTGACTCTTAACTGACTTGACTGATGACTTACCGACTGCTGACTCACGACTTATTATTAACAAATGAATGAACTTATTTACTGACTAACTATTCACTGATTACTGACTGTCAATACACTACTGACTGACACCTTAGGAACTACCTAATTTACTGACCACTTACTGCCCTTTACTGAGTCACAACAAAGCACCACGCCCTCCCACGCCTCACTCACCGCACCTACTGACTCACTGACTCACCCACACGCCCTCTACTGACTCACTCACCACCCACACGCCCCCGCTACTAACTCACTCACCACACACACGCCCACTACTGACTCTGAAACCAATTATTAAACGGGAATTCATTTAAACTAACTGGCGATGCAGGAGACAGCTTTCACGGCGTGCCATGTGGAGCTGGGTGGGTGGATGGGTGGAGTGGAAAGTGGGTGGATGGGTATGTAGGTGGGTAGAGGGTGGATGGAAGGTGGGTGGGTGGAGAGATGGGTGGATGAGTGAGGTGGTGGTAGGTGAGTGGAGGGTGGATGGATGGGTGGGTGAGGTGGTGGTAGATGGGTGCAAGGTGGGTGGAGGGTGGGTGAGTGGGTCGATGGGTGGGTGGGCGGCAAGGCTATTTCACCGCATTGTCAACTTGAATTGCTTGCTTGCAGTATGATTTCAATTTCCATGCTCACAATTTTCTCTTGACTTTCCCATTTCAGTTTTGATTTTGTTTATATTATCAAAGGCATTGTAGTTTATGTTTATGTTTATTATTATCATCATCACTATCAGTATCATCATCATCATTATTTTATCATCATTATTATCAGTATCATCATCATCATCATTATTATTATCATTATCAAACTAAAATCATCCATTATTATTTTTGTTTATCAGTTAAGAGTAAATATTTATCAGGCAAGTAAGAAATAAAATAAAACATAAATTAAGATAAAATATTAGTTTACAAAAAATTAATAAAGTCTCAGGTAACACTGTGGCTGCAGGTGGTGACTAATGATGCCAATTAGTGGGTATTAATGAGCCCCGTCACCTGTCCAGCCTCACAGGTAAGTCCAAGATGGGCAAACTATCTTAAATGTTCCCAAGCTGCTTCTCTCTCTCTCTCTCTCTCTCTCTCTCTCTCTCTCTCTCTCTCTCTCTCTCTCTCTCTCTCTCTCTCTCTCTCTCTCTCTCTCTCTCTCTCAGGTCGTAGGAACAGACGTGGATGAAGAGAAAGTGAGAATAAATAAAACAAGCAAAAAGAAAGGTAATGAGGGGAAGTGAGGACACACACACACACACACACACACACACACACACACACACACACACACACACACACACACACACACACACACACACACACACACCCACACACACACACACACACAGGTGGGCGTGGTGGGGTGAGGCTTCCATACTTAGCATTAATAAACCCTTCCATGAACTCACCTCAAAATAACACCTTTACGGAGAAAGTGTTTAGTAACTCGTAATAGAAAACCGCACGAGGGGGCGCTGGTGTTTGCTCTCTCTCTCTCTCTCTCTCTCTCTCTCTCTCTCTCTCTCTCTCTCTCTCTCTCTCTCTCTCTCTCTCTCTCTCTCTCAAAAGACAGGTGAAGTGGAAGGCAGGCAGGCAGGCAGGCAGGCAGGTAGGAAAGCAGGCAGAGAGAAGGTTGGGGAGGCGTGAGGGTGATAGGGTTGGGGGTTGAGGTGAGGTTGGGGGGTGGGCGTGGAGGCGTGGAGGGTGGGCGGTGCGGTGTTCTGGCCTTGAAGTGTCGCTCATTAAATTACCTCGTCGATTGGGTCTCACTCTACGCCCGGAGGAAGGAGGGGGGGTAGGGGGAGGGAGGCAAAGAGGGAAGGAAAGAGGGAGGGAGGGAGGGAAAGCACTGTCTCCCCTTTCCTGAAATGCAAGAGGAAAGGGGAGTGTGAGGGGAGATGGGAGAAGTGGGAGGGAATGGGAGGATGTGGAATGGGAGGTGATGTGGAGGTGGTGTGGTGTGGTGTGGTGTGGTGTGGTGTGGTGTGGTGTGGTGTGGTGTGGTGTGGTGTGGTGTGGTGTGGTGTGGTGTGGAGGCTGGATGTGGTGTAATCAATAACAGCGGTGGAGAAAGGGAAGAGAAAGCGACTGAGGTGGAAGGAAAATTACGAGTTAAAAGCAAAAACAATAATAATAATAATGATAAAATAGAATAGAATATAAAGTAATAATAAGTCGATTGTTTGAAAGTGGTGGTGGTGGTGGTGGTGGTGGTGGTGGTGGTGGTGGTGGTGGTGGTGGTGGTGGTGGTGGTGGTGGTGGAGAAACATGATTAGAAAGGAGAGGAAACGTACGAAAGAGATGGAAGAAAGGAGGAAGAGGAGGAGGAAGAGGAGGAAGAGGAGGAGTAAGAGGCGGGGAGTGGAGTGGATGAAGCACATATCAGAGGTAATTTCTCTTGTGTGGAAGGAGTGAGGGAGGAGGAGGAGGAGGAGGAGGAGGAGGAGGAGGAGGAGGAGGAGGAGGAGGAGGAGGAGGAGGAGGAGGAGGAGGAGGGAAGAGAAGAGTGCCCATAGTAAAGATTGTGGGAGATATTACACTTTCTCCTTTCCTTCCTTTCCTCCTCCTCCTCCTCCTTCTTTTTTGCCTTGAACCTCCTTCCTTCCTTTCTATGTGTGTGTGTGTGTGTGTGTGTGTGTGTGTGTGTGTGTGTGTGTGTGTGTGTGTGTGTGTGTGTGTGTGTGTGTGTGTAACTACCTCAATGGTCCTATTCAACTTTCAAGGCGTGTTATTGTTCTGTTTCTTAAGTGCAATTGTTCTTCCTCTGTTGCTTTTCCCTCCTTTCCTCTTTGTCTCTTTCCTCTTTACCGTGGTGTGTGTGGTGTGTGTGTGTGTGTGTGTGTGTTGTGTGTGTGTGTGTTGTGTGTGTGTGTGTGTGTTTTCCTGCCTCCATTATTAAGCAGGGAGTCGCAGGGAAAATAATGAGATGAGGAAACCCACATTAGTCATCCCATTAAAGAAAAAACATATATTTTCCTTCTATTTTCACTTCATTTCACTCATTAAATTATCACGTTTCGGGTCATATTTTCACATTTTTAAAACCAATTTCTTTTGATTATATTTTTTTAAAGACTGTTTTTAACCTCCAATCATTTCCTTTCATTTCTTACTTCCTTCACACCTTCACTCCTTCAATCTTTTATTCCTTCTATTCGTAAAGGCTTTGAGGGGAAAAAACTTGTCTATTTTCCCTTTCCTCTTAAAAACTTCTAAAGGCAGAATGTGGTCTCACTTGTAAACTTGAAACTCATTATAGATTCACTGTTTCTTTCCTCTCAATTTTAACATTCTTGACTTTATGCATTCTTTACTGTATACTCTGTACCCTCTCTCCGTCTCCTCGCTCTATTCTAATCTGTTCATCTTATTTCATTCTCTTTTTCACACTTTTCAGTTTTTTTTACTCGTAATTTTCTATTTTTAAAGTTTTTTTTCACACTTCTAACACTTTTTTTCCCTCTATTTTACACTCTTCACCCTTTTTTCCCCTTTGTTCTTCACCTCTCACCCTTAATTTTCCCTATTTTGAGATTTTTCACACTTTTTACCCCATATTTCACACCCTGCACCCATTATTTCCTCTATTATACACTCTTCACCCTTTTTACTTATTATTCTACACCCTTTCACCCTTTTCTTCCTCAATTCCATGCTTTATCACCCTGTTTACACCCTATTCCACACCCTTCACCCTTCACCCTTTGCACTCTTCCCCCTCGTTATTTTCCTCACCTTTCACCTTTCCTATGCACACCTCTCTCACGACTCATGAATGTTTAAATGAGTTTATGAATACTTGTGTGTTTTACTCTACCTTCCTGCCTGCCTTCCTGCTTCCTTCCTTCCTTCCTTCCTTCCTACCTTCCTTCCTTCTGTCCTTGTGGCTGTGCTCCATCCAAGACGTACCTGACGAGAGAGAAAAAGACACACACATTATAGAAGAAGAATATTAAGAAGGGAAGACCTGCCTGCTTCTTCCATCCTCCTCCTCCTCCTCCTCCTACTTCACCTTTATTTTCTCCTCCTTCTCTATCATCACCTCCTCCTCCTCCTCCTCCTCCTCCTCACATCATTATTCTGGTACAAGACAAAAACAACCTCTGATTTCCTTCATTCACTTCCATGCTGTTTGTCTATTCCACTT